>RJWT010022407.1:0-17191 GCA_004365215.1 Cuniculus paca
TTGAGGAAAGGCAAATTAAGATAAAATTTCACCCAACAGAACAGTTAAAATGCCAAAGTCTGACAGTACTATATTTTGATAAATATATAAAACAATGGGAACTCTCATGGGCTGCATTTGTAGTGCATTACAACAAACTCCTAGGAAATCAGTTTGAAATTATTTTATAAGCCTTACATTTTTCTTGTCAAAGACCAAGAATTCTACTTCAAAGTATATATACCTTACAGAGACTTTGGAATTTTCTCACCTGAAGATCTATCTGTCTGTCTGTCTATCTATCTATCTATCTATCTATCTATCTATCTATATCATCCTTAGCAGAATTATTGCAATAGCAAGAAGTGGCAGTAGCCCAAATGTTCATCAGGAGTAACTGATATTTTACTTATAGATGAGTGTATCATAGCCAGTGAAAATGTAGCTACATGCATCAGCTCAATCTCAAAAATAATGTTTAATGAAAAAAGAACATCACAGATTATATACAGCAATTATTTTAGTTCAAAGTGAGAACACATAGAATACATATCTCATCACATATACCACAAATCTGGAGAGAAATACAAACAATAACACAAAATTCATATTGTTATTAAATAAAGGGAGAAGAAAAGTGATAAAATTAGGGAAAGCACACAAGAGTCATCAAAGTTAATAATACATGACCGCAAAATTTAGATGCTAAGTTCATAAGCTTTGTTTCATTTAAACTGTACAAAATGTATGAACAATAGTATACAGCCATTTGTAATCCTAAGTATGATATATTCCACAATAAAAAGTTGACTTTGGAATGTGGCAAACAATTAGATTGGATTATTAAAACATAGACAAAATCTTGCAAAAGAGATGAGAAAGGAGACTTATAATAAACAATAAACAATGTTATTACTGCTCAGGTCACTAAACATTGCAACAGTTGTCTGCTTAGATATGCCATTTCAGTGATCTGTTTAACATGTATAGAAACCATTTTTTAAAAATGTACTGAGAAGTGCCTGGGGTATGTAGCTTACCAGCACAGTGCCTGCCTGGCAAGTATGAGGTCCTGAGTTCAATTCCCAATACCAAAAAAAAAAATTTTTTTTTACTGAGAAAATATGAGGTCAACTAGTAGAATTTGTTCACTCATTTTTTAAAACAATGAATTTTTTTGAGAACCCATGTGAGTTACTATTCTAGATTCAAAGATTAGATTATTAAACCATAGAAAAAGTCTTGCAGTAAATATGAGAACAGAGACTTACAATAAATGAATGCATATATGATGTGTGAAGGGTTGATAATATTACAAGGGAAAATAAATCTGGAGAATTCACTTTTGGCCACAAAAATTTACTGGTAGTCTTTTAAACAAGCATCTATTAATTCAACAAAATATATAAGGAGTAACTTTTCTATTATTGGGCTAAAGAAAATATAGGACTATGATACTTTAGAAGAGACAAACACACAGGTCATCCTAGTACTCAATCACAAGTTCTTTTTTCTTTATATTCTGAATCCCATGGTATTAAGCCACTTGGTATTAAGCCATGATTTGTTTTCAGTCCCCTCCAATCTGGCAGAGCTCTTAGTTTACCCCAGCAGAACATATCTTTGATAGCCTTATATTCTGTGAGATGACTTTCATCCTGAGTCTATTCAATGATTTCATATGACCAAACCCAGTTTCAAGTAATAATTCAAGGCACAAATACCACAGAAATAGAGTTGTGCTCTTCAATAGAGAGGGGAGTTTCTTCAACATATTCAACAGTTGGATGCTTATATGCAATATATTCATCAACTTTCCAGTCACAGAGGCAAGCTACCTGACTCCTGCAACCCAAAGGAGGAGAAGCTTATTTTTGGCTCACAGTTTCAGAGGTTTTAGTCTATGGCTGTGTAGCTCCAAGGCAGAAATATCATGGTGGAAAGGAGTGATGGTGCAAAGTTACTTGTATCATGGGGAAAGCAGACTGAGTTGGGAAGAGTGTCAGGAAATATAAATATTGAAGCTGTCCCTCATTACATATCCTCCAAAGGCACACTGTCAGTGACCCATTTCCTAACAGCACACTCATTTATGAGAATTGGTAGATTAATTGACTGATGATTATAGCACCTCTATGATCCAATCACATCTCTATAAGTCTCTTAAACTAGTTAAGGTGTCAGTTAAGCAGAAACTGTGACCCTTATTTCACACCATATACCATAAGTAATTTGAGACAAATAACCCAAACATAAAAGCTTCTAGAAGAAAGCGTAGGACAATACTATTGTGGATGAGGGTTTGTTAAAGATTTCTAAGATTAAACACAGATAACAATCATCCCAAAAGTGAATAATAAAGATGTTTAAAATTTTTGAGAGATTTAAAAACTGTTCATATTAAGAGTGTTTTAAAAAGTAGGAAGGATTTTATGATAAAATATTCATAAAACATTCATTTGTCAGATTATAAAACAACAGCAAAAAACCGGCAAAAGGTTTTTAACAAGCTCTTTACAGATCAAAATAAGCTACAATGAGTAGAAACTAAGGACATGAAAAAGCATTCAAAAATCATTGATCATCACTGACATTAAAATTAATGCTAAAGTTAAACATCATTACCCACTTGGGTGTATAGATACAGTAAGAAAATGTTAGTAATATCTAAAATTTTTTGAGGATGCAGAGCTCTTGGCATTTCCTTTTGTTGGTCTGCTTTGCTTTTGTTCTTGGAAGTGTTAATATCTGTAGAGTTTGTCAGTCTCGTCCTAAAAATATATATATAAAACAACATTATATATCAATTAAGGAATTCGATTGTATGAAAGAATTGTTCCTTGTGATGAGAGTCCTCTGGTGATAAAAGAAACTGTCCATATATTTTAGAGATAGATACTGAAGTATATAGGAGTAAAGTGTCTTGATACATAGATTTTTAAAAAAATAATTCATCAAGAAAAGTAATATTAACATCAAAATGTTAGTAATTTAAAACATAGGTGATCGGGGTATGCAAAAATTGTTCTACTATTTTTCTACATTTAAAACTTTCATAATAACAACGCAAATATAATCTAAAAGAGAAAAATTAAATCAAAGCAACCTAACTGAGAACACTAAGTCCAGTGTGCTGCTTCCTATAAGGTGATCAGAGAAATTTTTGTTGACAAAGCAGCATCTGAGCAGATTTAGAAGTAAAGTGAGAGAGTGAGGCAGTTCTACTCTAGGCAGAGACAAGTTGGGAGGCCTGAGGCGGGAATGTCACTGTCATATCCCTGGTTCGCCTGGCAGCTGTTAGAACGGCAGGGGCTGATTGGTCCCTGGGAGCCACAGCATCACGTGTGTATGATAGGTGAGGCTACTGACCTCTCATTCTGTAGAAGTGTAGAAGAGGAAATTTCAAATTAGCATTTTAAAAGTTTTTTTTGTTTTCAAATTTTTTCATCCTCTCAAAAATTATTGAAGATGCCAATGAGCTTTATTCTATGTGAGTTATATCAGTCAGTATTTGTTATATTGGAAGTTAAACCAAAAGAAATTTAAAACGTTAAAACATTAATTTATTCATTTAAAATTCTCTATGATGAGTATGATCATTATTTATATCTAAAACGTACCAAAGTAGTTAATTAAAAAATAAATTCAAGAACAGAATTATACATTTTGATTTTGTTAACAAACCACTATTAGTGCATAAATACGATTGAACTTTCAAATTAAAAAATGTAAATGGTATGTTAATTGAGGGGAACAATAGATAGTTTGCTATAGTGAATTGTCTTATCAATGGTCCAATTAATCTTTTCACTTAGTTTAGTCATCCTTTGTTATGTCAGACATATATCTACATATCTATATCTTGTTTTTTATAGACTTATAAATAATATATATGCAATAATTTTTGTTGTTATATTTCTCATTGCTTATTTTTAAATTGTGGATAATGTAAAAATATTGTTTCATCTAATATTTTCATATTCTTTATTTATGTTTTATGAAAAAATTACTTTTTGTATCAGCTTGGCCTAACTTCTTCATCCCTGTATTTGTATGTCTGAGTATCTTGAACTTTTAATGCATATCATTTTGTAATTGTGGCTTTATCTTCTCTCTTCCATTACTTAGAGTTTCCAGTCTGTCTTTTCCTGGCATTGCTAATATAATACTTCACTAAGATTTGCTTCTATTACTTTTATTTTTAGTGATAAGTCAATGTTTTTACCATAAAACGTGCATATTTCTTTTTGAGGGCATATCTCATAATAAAGTGAAACATGTTTGTAGATTTTTAAATTGTCCTAATTTTTAATGAAGACATGGTCAAAATATTGCTTTGTATTACTTTTTTAGGAATTTCTTATTGTAGAAATTTATTCATAATACGGTATACTTATTATTGAGTAAAACTTCTTAACTTAAAAAAAAGAAAACTACACACAGTTAAATGAAATACTATTATCATTTAAAATTTATTTTGATAACATGTATTGTATCTTCAAATCTTTTCTGAGAGTTCATGAAATCCTTAATCACATGAAGCTAAAAGCAGTGCTTTTGTACTGTTTGATTCTAATTTCTTCTTCTGAGCCCAGATATACTTTATCTGATAACTTATTTGAGTTTATTGAGGAAATTCTCAGTCTCATGGTCTTAAATTGACCAGCTTCCAGACTTTACCAGGGAATCCTCATCCACCATGCATGCTGGAGTTCATTATGGAGAACTCAAGGAATTTCTTTTTACAAAATACTGCAAAACTTTCGCCATGATCTCTCTCTCTCTCTGGTTCTAAACTAAAAAAGTTAATTTTATTTTGATAGTTCCCAAATCTTTCAAGCTCAGTTATCTTTTTCTATGCAGTCAGTGGAGCTAGGCAGATCCTGAATGAGATGGAGGAACTCTGGATGCAGAGTCAATTCTTTTGTCAGTTTTCCATTAAAGGGAGGACAGGGCCCGCAGAGTCTCTACAGTGTTTTTCCCAATTAAGTTTGGCTGGGATATGCTTTACCATTTTCATGTTTGCTTCAGACTTCAAGTGTGTATTTTTAACTTTGCAGAATTCCCATAGATAGTACGTGTCTTTCTTTTTGTTCCTCTCCAGCTAGATTTAAATCCCAATTGACAGCTTTCACTATGCAAGGGAGAAGTGCCAGAGTTAGAGCTAAAGATCAAAATGGGAGGCATAAGCTTGGAGAGAAAATGAAAATACCTAAGATGACTACAAATGAACACCCTATGCAAAAAAAAAAAACAAAACTAAGGAGGAGCCCAGAGCAAAGGGCCTAGATGTCTGCTTCCTGCAGCCCTATCAGACTGCTTGCTAGATTGATTTGTCATCCCAGGGGCCAAGTTGCTTTTGACTAAGTACCTTTTCCTACAGAGGAATCTTTGTTTTAACGACAACTCTCTGAACAATAATATATGCTCTTTTTTCATGTTTCCACACTGATGCAACAGGAAACTGAGTACCATTAATTCACTCTTCCATAGAAGAATTATTAATACTGAATATAATTCTTGTCTTTTAATTATGACGACTTTTTTTTTTAACTTGTACCAGAACTGACTCAACATTGCATTTCAGGTATCGATTTGATATCTGAAAGTTTAATTTATTACCTTCATCAGAACCTAGAGCATTTAGACACTTTCCTCTGCAGAATGTCACTGAGTGGCTTTTCTCTGGTTATCTCTGTTCTTTTCTTGCATTTCTTTGGGTGTTTAACAGCTCCCTCAGGGCACTGCCAATTATTTATGACATACTTCTTGTAAGATCTACTTGGAAAACCTGTTCCTATGGAAACTGCTGTTTTCAAACAGGATGGTTCTAACTTCAAAACAATATCATCAAATAGGCAATAGCACATATATCTTTTAACAACAAGTGCAGTCAAATGATTTTATAACCAAATCTGAGTACCTGAACATTTAAAAAGAAAAGGACAAAATGTGTGGCAAACCCTTCTAACTGAGTGGGAGATGGAGAGATTATAACAAAACATCTTGGAATTAGTTTGACTTGGTACATTTAGGAAGTCTGGTGAGAGGACAGCATAGGCTTTGCAGTCCCGTTCAGCAGAGATCTGTGACTATTGTGGATTAAACAGAGCAGAGATTGATGAAACTTGGGTTTTAACATTTCTCTGCTCTAGGTACTTTTTAATATTAAATTCCCACTGACACCTATTTATTTAAATCTCAGTCACTGACAACATAGCACCAAACATTACATTTTCTAACCACAGTATTTATTAGCTTATCACCCAGTCCTAGTTTGTTTTCTTTGTCCTATTGTTTATTCATTTCAAAGTCGGAGAAATGAAGGACCATGTTACCGCTGAGTGATATTCCTTACAGAGAGCTTTTTTGATCAGGTTACTAAGGCAAAATAACTCTATTTCCTTGCCTAATAATATACTATTTTTGTTTGTTCAGAGATACTAATTTTCTCTCATTGCATTCAGGACCAAATATTGCTAGTTACCATGGCAATATTTTTGAAGTCAGTATCATACTAATCCATCATGACCTACTATGATATAGCTTGGATTTGTTATAGAATTCATTTGTTGATCAATCATAGTGGAAAATTTTGAGAGAGTACTAGAGAATTCTGAGGAGAGAGGGAGAGATAGAGAATGAACCACAGAGAATTATATTGCTGTACAAGCATAAATTATAAAACTGAGCCTAGATAACTTCAGAGTAGCATGTTGTGTTGTTGAATGAGATAAATCATTATTTTAATCTTTTTTCAATTGTAATGAAATATAAATTAAAGATTACTAACTGAATCCACTGTCAAGAATATGGCTGTTCTTTGATTTTAAGGCAAGAGACTATAAAAGAGGTTTACAAGCACTTAAGAAAAAAATTAGAATGTTCAGATTAATGACAGAATCCCTTCAAAGAGTTCACATTTGGTGACTTCGGCTGCACAGTCTAAGATCTGATTCATGAATGCAGCTTCTCCTTTAATGCATATTACTTCTGAGTGATGCATGGGGGCCCTTGGGAAAAAAATGCATAAAACAGGAAGTAGTGCAAGAGAAGATTTCTACCTGTACCTGGATATCTGGTCAAAGGCTATATGTATATATAGCCTTCATCTTTGCTCTGATTTTATTATTTTCGTTGTCAATCACCAGTTAAAGACTTCACATGACTCCACCTCTCCTTGAATACTACTGTACCATTTGTAGTAATTTTTAAAATTTAGGAAATCAAATAACATATTTTATAGCTGTCTAAACATCTACCACATGCATTTTCAGTGAGAATGAAATTGGGTTTTTGAGGATAAAAAAATCTTAATCTTATTGTAATAAAACAGATACAGCATACATATATTAGATACGATCATATACAGTATGTATATGATAGGTTTTGATGGGAGATTATTAAAATTTGAAAAAGCTGCTTAGAAGAATACTAATGAAACAAGAAAAGGTTGTGAAACACTGATCTAGAACCAATCTTTTATTGTGTAACAGTCCTGGGTAGGTGAACTAACCTAATTTCCACAGCCACTAAATGTGCATATAGGTTTCTGTTTCTAATTTCTCCACCTCTTCATGAAATCTCAGTTACTCAGCATTTATGCTACAAAGTGCGTTAAGAATTCATGATAGAAAATAAAAGTACAATGTTCCTTACCATCAAGAGAATTCTAAGGCATCTGGTGATCACAGAAAAATTAGATAAAGATCATGATAGCAATAAAATATCATACAGATCTCCTGCTCTATCTAGTACTTTGAAGGAGCTAAATTTGTAAGTTGATTAAACTTAATATGTCTCACATTTCTATGACATTGATATTGGTTTACTCATATGAACTTATTCTTTGGGGAGCAAACTGTAAGCCATATACTCGTGAAGGTGTCACAGAATCAGACAATCTGGCCTTGCCCTTGATAACCAGATAATTTTTCATTGGTTGTGAACATGCTCATGTTGAGCAAGCAAAGGGATCACTTGCTTTGCCGAATCATGTAAATTTCTTTGCCATCTCTTTGTTTTTTTATTTTTTTGTTTTTTTGGTTTTTTTGCCTGTGGTCTACTGCTTGAAGATAAATTTTTGAACTGAAGAGAATCCATCAATGGGTCTTCACTATGAACTTTGCTAATTGGAGTGATGAGAAAAGCTTTGCCTGTTAATCTCAGGCTTCTGATGAGATTCACTGCGAAAGAAAGCGGCTTGCTGCTGTCGGCTGCAGTCAGTTCAGCAAAGCTGGAAGAACAAGAGGTAATCACACTTGAGTGATCTTTTCAGTAAGTGGATTTCTGCAAATTAAAAAGAACTTGGTGTAGGCATAAATGAGGATCACTTAAATGAGAACAGAGCTTACTGTATAAAGGGGATGAGAATGCATTGTGGTTATGAGACAGAGAAAAACTTTTGTTATACTCTTGTAGGGTCAGAAGTGGCCCCTAGGAAGATTAAAAGACCCCGAGCTCCTTTTAGAGGGTAGAAAATGCAAGCTCTGGGTGGCTAGGAGCAGCAAGCAGTTTTCTAACAACTTTGTGGATTAGAGCTGACAGCCTGTGGTTTTGACAGCTGCCTCTGTATAGGCAGGAATACCCTTCTTAGTGCAGATGACACGCCTACCCATGTCCCCTTATTAGCCCACAAGGCCAAACTCCTAGCAACGAGCTCAATATCCAGTCAACCAAGTGTCCACCCTCAAAAGGGAAGACAAGCCCCTTACCTATGTCCCGTCTGATGCCAATAGGTTGATCGAGTCTGAGGGGGGAGTGTAGGGACAGTGAGAAGGGGAGACAGGCAGTATTGTAGGCATGCTAATGAGCCCTGGCTGACTGCTATAAAAATGACCACCTTGATACTGGAAACTGCTCTTTGTGAAACCTTTACAGGTGGAGAGCATTTATTCTTAGAGACTTGTTTTCATACACTGGAAACCCCCTAAAACTCCATAAACCTTACCCCACCCCAGCAACAAAGGATAAGACCTTGATTGGCTTGAAACCCCTATAAAAATGGGCGGAGCAAGGACACCATCCTGAGGAACTCACTTTCAAGCAAACTTGTGGCTCCATGGCTTTTCTCTCCCTTTCCAATATTATAAGCTAATCTAGTTTCGTTTTCTGAATTCCTCATTCTGCTCCAGACAACCTGGAGGATCTTCCGCTTTGAGTCAGCCTCTCTCCAACCTTGCATTCTTCCCCAGGATGAGAGCAAGAATCCGAGGAACAGAAGGGTTGTGCCACAGGAAATCCCTAATCTCCAGAACACTGCCTTGATGTTACACACAGATTGGATGTTATTGGCCTAGAGAAGCTGGTGGCAGGAGAAGCAGAAGTATGCCATCATATACAGTTAGTTTTAGGAACATATTTAGGTTTTTTGTTTTTTTTTGAATTGTACTAAATTGTAGATTTGGAAGCAATTAGGGAAAATGTTAGTCATCGACAAATGCTGACTGTGTTGGGTCATACATTAACTCTAGAAGCTGTGCCTCTCTCTTTGGGCTGGCTGCCACTGAGTTTGTAGGTCAGAGTTCTCATGTCTAAATGGTCTGGTCATCGCCCTTTTGTGTATTCAGTCTCTCAGCTGATAAGCACATTTCCTTGGTTTTGGTGATGGATTGAGCTATTTTCAATCACTTTTTAAAAAATGTGAACAAAGCTCCTTGGAATATTTTTAAGAAATGAGTTGGTCAAGTGAAATAAGAGAGAGTTCACCTGGACATTTCAATAAATCTGTGAATAACTATGGTACAAATTTCCTGAGTTAATGTTCTCACATCTGTTTCCTCCAAGGTGATTAAAATTACAAGTTCAAAATGAAAAACTCTCATGTGCTAATTTCCTACAACATGTAGAAAGAAATTGTCAGATATGCTGTATCATTATTTACAGCATTCCCAGGAGGCTGGAAACTGTTAGGTTGATTGAATCTTTTGAGTCAGAGTCCAAATATTAGAATAGAGAAGAGAAAAATTAGTATTTGTTGAAGATTTGTTTATGATTGATACTTTTTCTCAGAACTTGATGGATATCTCTTTTGTGTCTTCATAAGAAAATTGCAGGGTAAACAGTATCCCCATTTTACAGATGGAGAAAATGAGATGCACAGAAGATAGACGGTTTTCTAGTTAATAGAGGCTTATAAAGATAAGATATGTTATTATGACTGAACCTCTCACTTCAAAATTTCCATGTTGCTGTTTTTGCTAATTTTAAACCTTTATTCCAATATATTTACTCGATCTCATTCAAAGCACTACACTGAAAAACCTGTCTTAAATCAGACTTCAAAATCTTAGGAAGTCATACCCTGTTCTTTCCCTTCAAGACTTTTATTCCCTCTAATAGCAGACTTAGTGATAAATTCCACTATTTTTCTGGTTGGTTCATTCATTCAACTCTCATTTAACATACATGTGAACTAAATGTTATAGGTACTCTTCTATTCATAGTTTATTGATACCTCCTTTATCAACATATTTTCTTTATTCTACTTCTACTATCACTTGGACCCAATAAATTATGCCTGTTCTGATACACAGACAGAGATGGATATGTATGTACAGAGTAAAAGCCCTCATCTAAACTGGCCATGACGGTGCATGCCTATAATCCCAGCACTGTGAGAGTCTGATGCTAGGAGTATCACAGGTTTGAATTCAGCCTGGGCAACTTGGTGACTTAGCAAGATCCTGTCTCAAAAACTAAAAAGAGCTGGAGATGTAGCATGGTACAAAGGTCCTGGGTTCCATTCCTAGCCCTGAAAACAAAGCAAAACCAAACCAAATCAAACCAAATCAAACCAAAACAAAACAACTCTCATCTATACCTCAGTATAACTTCAAACAGGAAGGTCCCATGCCATTGTTCTTTCTTTTCATTATGTATGGACAATAGAATTTGCTGCACAATAATACATCTAGAAAATCATTAAAGTAAACACAATCTATTATTAGACAAGATAAATGAACAGGATGAACACAGGAGGGTGAAAGGGTGAATAAGGGGGCGATGGATATGAAGAAAATGTGTGCATTGAAACTTCCCCAAAATATGTGAAACTAAGAGGAAGGACAAGGCAAGAAATGGGGAATGAAAATGATCAAAATATGTTATGTGCATGTATGCATCTTCCGAAACGAAATCCATTTGTCTATATAACTAAGAAAAAGAGTGAATTGAACCAATAATCTGTATAATCAATAAAAGAGCATTACATATAACAACATATAAAATGTATAATATATAATATCTATTATTTCATGTACATGATAAAACAGAATAGTACAACATGGCTACAACCAACTTAAATGGTTAACACACATCTATTGTGATTATACATTATGAGGATACAAGTGTATTGATCTAGGCAAGTAGAGGAGGGGGGTGAATAGAGTACTACATCTTGATACATAAATGGTATTTGAATATAAAAGGGTCTGTCAGCACAGTTCACAAATGACTACTTGAAGACCAGATCAGGTAGGAGAGAAGGGAACAGAAAGCAACTCAGGAAGAAAAAAATATTATAATTTCTTTCCCAATTGTTGATCTTTTATAAAATTGACGAAACGTCTCTGATTCTGTCTTCCATATAACAGAGTGGGAAGCAGAACGGAAGATGTGTGGAAAGTTAGAGGGTATTGACAGATACGTGTGAGAACCATGAAAGTTACCGAAAGATTTTGAGAAAACTGAATGAGTAAATTAAAGTTTGCTTACTTTTCTCCTTCCTTTTCCTCTTTCTCTTCCTCTTCCCTCCCACCCCTCCTTCTCCTTCCTCTGCATGTGACAGTGTTGGGGACTGAATGTAGGACCTTGCACATGCTAGGGAAGTGCTCCATCACTGAGCCACACCCCCAGCCCTAAAGTAAGTTTTCCTGTTTCAATCTGATCTCCAGCAGTTCAAGTCGCATGTCTTCCCCAAATCGGACAAATTAGACAGCCTTCAGGCAATGGCGGGTTGCTGCTTGTAGAAAGAAGCTGAATATTTTCCTCTTTGGAGGCTGCCCTAAAGAGCCATGGTGAATCAGAACAACTGAATCTGAGTTACAACCAATTCTCACCATGTGCAAGTAGGTGAAAGTATTGAAAATAGATTGTTCATGGTGAGAAATTAAGGACATAAAATTATATTTTAGAAGGAAGTAAATCAGTGACAAATATCAGGTAATGAGATTCTAATATGAAAACATTTCAAGTTTGTTTTGAAATCCATTGTGGGCGATGCATAATCCAAACAGGAGGACATAAAAGTAGGTGTTATGAGGCAAGACATTTCCCTTTGTGGAGTGCAGTTGAGAGGGAGAAGCAGTCTTCTCCAATTTGCAGTTGGCAAGTACTTGTTTCCCTAGAATGATGAAGCAAGGAACTGAATAATGAATGACAATCAAAATGTCAAACAGAATTGCACAATTTTGAATCTCCTAGTATTTTTATCCTTAGAAATTTTAGGATTCTGAACTTAGGTTAAATCACGGCATCAAATTCTCATCTAGTCAATTTCTGGTTTCGGCAAGAAATTATATTGTTTGTGTTGAAAAACACAGACATTTTTACTTGGCATTTTTCACCTTGCTATTCAAATACAAAACTGAATATTTTGGGTCTTAGGACAGCATAAGTATTTTTATTCTTTTGTAATTTTTATTGTAATTAGTATTTAATTTTTGCTTCTCTATAATTTTTGCTGTTTTTATACCATCTCTTACTTTTCAAAATCATCATAGGAATAAATCAGTGGATAAAGTATATCTTTTAATAATCAAACAGGGATGACATTTGACAAACTGACTTCATGAAACAATTGGTATTTTAATAAGTAAAATAATTTAGGAATATAGGTCTCATTTATATTCAAAATATTCTAGTCAGACGCATGATTTCTTCATAGTAGCACTAGTAATATGAAACTATTACATATACTTTGTGCTTTATCTTTATTTCAAATAATGACAGTTGCTTCACTCAGGAGCCCAAGAAATATTCCAAACTGAAATTTGCAAATATATCTTGGTTACTCCTTGAAAATATGGATTTGTTATGGGATAACGTAAAAACAAGACTTTACACTTAAACTTGACCCGTATTTGTAAAATTTCTGTGAGAAAAAGATAAGAAAATTTTATTGACTGTAACTAAAATATTGTCAGTCTCATTTTTCTCTAAACGTATATGTTCTTCTTCCTCCTAGAGTTTCCATTAATGGTTGACCAGGGCACATAAACAGAAGTTGTGATTAAATCTAATGTCACATCCCACAATTTTCTTCAGCAAAGTAGTGAACGAGGAAGTTGGAGAAATGTTGCTTATATCCAAGATAATTTGTGTATTATTCAGTATTTACCATTCCCAGAGGAAAAGGAAAAGGAAGTTAACAGAAGAGAATGAATTGAATTGAATTCAAAATTATTATTGAGTTGAAAATTATTGAGTTGAATTTAGTTGAAAACATTGTGCAAAGTATGAAAACAAATACAATTTTGTCAGTGCTCTACAAAACCCTCTCCATTTTCCCCTTTCCTCTTTGGATCCTTCTTTACTTTGTTATGCAGCAATGGATCGTTTTTAGACTGCACCTAGCCCAGTCTCGATGATGGTCCTAAATTGGTTTAAGCCAAGAATTGGTGAACTTTCTGTAAAGGGCCAGCGTGTGAATGTTATAACTACTCACTTTGAACTGTGTAGCAGTCACAGTGAAAACATAAATAATGACAATTACGTCACTCAGCAACAAAGGAATCTTCTTAACTAAAATCCATAGATCTATCTTAGCTTTTCAGTGAAAATCTGGACCTTTTGGTTACAAAAAAGGAGGACTTTACTCTTAAATTTGACGCATACTTGTAAAAAGCTTTATTTAGAGAAGCAGGCATCATGTGGGGCACATGTGGGCCAGGGTTTGTGGCAATGCTGATTCTTGATTAAAACCAAACTCCAGTGCTATAGTGGCCAGTTCAGGCCTTTGGTGCGTGTAGTTTTCTGTTAAAAGGATTCATGGGAAATGTGGTCAGTTGGCCGGAGACAACGGATGTTGTCTATCATTTCGGAGTATTATATCCTGTAACTGTTACATACGAAGGAGGAAGTTATGGTTGCTGCAAGCAAGGAACCTACTACCTTGAGGGAATCCAGCTCTGAAGATGATGCCCAGCCATTGAAAGGACAGGAGGAAGAAGAAGAATCACAGACATTTGGAGCTCAAGCTCTGCTTGAACCATGCCCCAAAGTCTGTCCTCCTTTTCAGTTTCTCTGTTAAATATTGTACTGTTCAGTCAGTATGAGTTTTATAGTACTTGTAACTGAAAGATTCCAACTATTATAGACCTTTACATACTTGGAGGTATGTGTACTTCAAAAGAATTGCAAATATTATAGAGGTTCAGAGGAGAGAGAATAGTGATTGAAAAAGTTTGACTGTATCATGCTATTTGAGGCAAATTCTTTAGATTCTTCTAGAAGAGATGGAGGATAACATTCTGATAAAATGTTTACAAGTGGAAAACAGTGGGTTGATTTTGTGGATAGCGAAATATTGAAGTATGATAGAAGCACAGGATTTCCAGGGAAGAGCAGAGGGGAATTGTATTGAGTTACAGCAGGGAGTCTGAGAGAAGCCTCAGAGTGGAAAACTTGAATGTGAATATTAGTACCTGGCAGTGAAATCGGGATTTCCAATGGGACACAGAGAAGGTCATAGTTTCTGCCACAGGGTGAGCTGATATTGACAGTTAATCATGAAAATGACCTGGATTAGGAGTTGTACTAGTCATAGGATACCATCCTGGCGAAGATGACACTTCCAGCAGGCAGTTCAAGTGGTAAGAGATGATCACTAACATTACCTTCAGTAAAGTGGCTTAACTGCAGGACTTCTGTTTTGCAAAGTGTTGTATTCAAGTTTGGGGCCATAACTAACTTGTTCATCTACTGAGGAAGAAAGCCAGATTACTACCATCAGTTTGTCTTTGTCCCTTCCATACTAAGTCTTTGGTTTTTTTTTTTTTTTTTTTTTTTTGGTACCAGAAATCAAACTCAGGACCTTGCACTTGCCAGGAAGTTGCTTATACCGCTGAGCTATATCTCTGGCTCTGGCCTTTCTTCTAAGCAATGATCACCCATGTGTAAAGCAAATAATGTACCTAAGGGGCACTGAATGATTTAGTCTCATTTGCCCCCAGCCTCTATATAGCCGAATCTTGAGGTATATATTGAAGGAATGCTAGTTTTCAACAGAAACCTTTTTACACTAGATCTAATGGATGAATCCAGACAAAAAGAAAAGAATCCCAGTGATTTGGTCACACAGTGTTGATTACTGTAAATCTGCTCTGTGTGGACACTTACCATGTTAAGGAATCAGAGATGAGCAAAACCCAGTCCCTCCCCTGAGGAGCTGTGTTACTTTTTTTCTGCTGCTCCCCATACACCTCCCACCATACCTTACTCTCTTCCATTCCTTTTAGCTTTCCGCAATGTCACATTATAAATTAGACCTGACTGTGGTTTCAAAAAATGCAATGAGATGAAGCCTGGAGTTAGTTCTCCATTTCAGTGGTCTTGATTTGCTACTAATTAAGTGTTTTGTTAGAAAACTACCTTTAATATGCAACTAGATTATATTAATTGTCTGTCCCTCGGATCTTCTAGGAAAATAGTTCTCAACCCTGGCAGCATATTACAATTAACCAAGGGCCTTTGTTAATACTCAGGCCAAATGCCTCCCTCAGACATTCTGATTTAAATAGGTGGAGGTGAAGATGAACATGGGTATATGTTTAAAGTTACCCCAGTTGGTTCTAACAAACAGTGTGGTACCAAGGGACTATGCTGGACCTTTATTTCATACTCTCAAGAAGACTTCTGAAACCAGCTTACTATTTTCCATCATCCCTCTGACCAGGAGGTTTTTATTATGTTCAAGGAATGGCTGAGTCTTCCCTGGCAAAGAATGAGCGTCTTTGTGTCTTATCCTTCTGCCCATTACCCTCTGGCTTCTGTGCCAGGTTTCTTGAATGAAGAGATGCTGAGTGAACTTAGGTGACATCTGAAGAGCAAGCAGAAACCCCAGAGAGTTTCCCTGCAGTACTGCTGTCCCCCAAGCAGTACTCAGAGATTTTTCACAAGACTCAAGGCTAAGGCGAAGGGAGAACAAGCTAATAGCTCTGCATGAACTTTAGCAAGGAAAACTGTTGAAGATAAGCTCTTCCTGGAGCCTGGGGAAAGACAGAGTAGCACAGAAATAATAACTTGTGGAAAGTTACATTAAGTTTTACATTTTATGGTAACAACTTTCTTAGATACCAAGGGTCATATATTTTTAGGAAATGACTAATTTCCATGTTTCATCTTTTTAAAATATTCACTTAAAATTAAACTCGATGACAAATTTGCTGAATGTATAAGCTCATCTTGTAAAGGAAATACTGTCTGTTGGCAGAAAGTACTGTGTCTCTGCTGCTGATTGGCCTCAAACCTCCTCTTGCCTTATTCATTGTTCTTTCTACTCGCTTTTCAGGATATTATTTTAGGCTTCATTGTAGGGTCCCCCTCATTTGTCTGGGTTTTCTTCTTTCTCTTCTTTGCCATTCATCCCATTGGTCCAATATATACAAATTGTCACAATGTTAATATTATCAATGACTGATTACAAAAAGAAAACCAAAGTGGTTATTTATTTTATAATCATCTGTGATACCTTTCTCATGTGTTAGGTTAAATCCATCTGGTCCAACATTTTTTTTCAGTTAGCATTTGTTTCCTTTCATTCCCAGCTTTCTCCTGCTTGAATATAGGCATTTACAACATTTTGCTTTTTAATAGAACTCTCCTAGAACAATTTTATAAAATCCATAGGATATAGCACTTGGTTTCAAATTTGTATCAAGGACCTAAGAACAGTAACACCCGCATCCTTCATGCAGACAGGCCAAGTAAACAAGTGCATAATGATTTGCCATTTCTTGCAATTAAATATTATCACCATTACTGATAACCATCCATCTAATAAATACTTTCTAATTTAAAGGGTTTTTTCCTATTTATTCCCTCAAATTTCCTTTCTAACCACATGATCTCATCTAATGTGCTTTATACGTATCTTTTTATGTGTTTTTAAAAATTTATTTAAGAGAAAAAAAGACATAGAAAAGAAAAACAAAAAGCAAAAGAAACAAACAAACAAACAACAACAACAACAACAAACCCAAAACAATAACAG
>RJWT010022408.1:0-17189 GCA_004365215.1 Cuniculus paca
TTGTGTCAACTTGAGAAGTTTAGAAGTTTAACTGAGAGACTCAGCAGGGAGCCAGGGTTCTTCCTTTGTAAATATCCTCATCCTGTGCAAAGGAGGGTAAGGAGGTTTTGTGAGTGCTATACCCACGTGAAAGGGGGTGCTGTGTACAATATAAGGGAGGAGAAGAGGTTTGTTTTCTCCCCTTTTTTGCTCTGGCTGCTCCTTTGAAATGTTGCCCCAGTGCCATGCCACCCTGCCTTGGACCCAGCTGATGATGGACTGAAACCTCCAGAAACTATAAGCTAAATAAACCTTTCCTTGCTTTACTTTGGGTGTCAGGTGTTTTGTCCCAGCAATGAGAGAAAAGTAACCAAGACAGAATTTGGTACCAGGAGTGGGGTCATTGCTGTGACTATACCTGACCATTTGGTTCAACAGCCTTTGGGAATGACTTGTGGGAAGAATTTGGAAAAGTTTGGATTGTTCTGCATGGGAGATTCTCATCAGAGCTCAGAAGACTAGAAGGCTGATAGAAAGCCTGCCAGTAAAGACCAGGCTCGGGAGTTTCTGCTGGGAAGAAGAACTGCATTGGTTGTTGGACTCCACACAATGTGTATTATGGCTTGGCAGGAAGTTTGTCTGCATTTTGCTCATGTCCAGAGACTTTGCCTGAGACTAAGGTTAAGAACAGTGGACTAATTAATCTGGCAAAATAAATTTCAAGGCAGTTGAATGTTGAGGCTGTGGCATGGCTATTGTTGGGGACTTTTAGCCAGATTTGTGCTGTGAATCAAGAGCAAAAAGCCCAGCATGGTGATTTAAAACATTGTGAGTTTGGTTAGAAAGCTGTGGACTGTAAAGATAGAGCTGAAACCTCAATTGCTGAGAAGAAATAGAAGAGAAGAGATGACCTGAAGGCATCAAAAAAAGCAGCAAGTCTTGAATGTTTGCAGCTTCCAAACTGCAAAAGTGGAAGACTTTGCTTTGAGGAGGAAGCCACAGAGACCTATGTTCCAGAATGGTAGCATAGACCCCATGAGGTTCCAGAATGGCAGAAGCATAGAGAGTCTGTTCCTCAGAATCAGGTTCAGAGTACCCAGTGATCCAGGTACTCAAAACCTATGGCCAAGAGGGAGGAAAGACTGGCTACTGCTCCAGCTAGCAGCAGACCTTGGCATCATCCATGTGGCGCTGGTTTTAGGTTCACACAGAATGCACAAGTTCTGAGGTTGAAAAGGCTTTCACCTTGATTTCAGAAGGCCTGGGAGGCCAGGCAGTGTGGCCCTGAGAAGGCAGTGTGTGAAGCTGTGAGTGTGAAGCCAAGGGTGCAGTGGAGACCACAGAGGTTTGGAAAAGCCAGTAATGTGGATCATCTAAGAAAACCTGCAATGGAGAAGCAGAGCCAGCACAAGAGAGATGCCATGGGATTTGTGACTACTAGAAGTGCCATAGGGGTGGAACCACATAAACCCTTTGGAGCTTACAATTTGCCACAGATTGCTTCAGATGCTGGATGTGCAACTACAGGACCTAACGTTTGCACTGATGGATTTTGGACTTGCTTTTGTCCCAGTGCTTTGCACCTTCCTGTTTGTAACTTTTGGAATGGTAATGTCTATCTTGTGCCCTTGCATGTTGGAAGTGTTTAACTTTGTTTTCATTTGTACAGGGGCTTGCAGCTAAGGTTTGTCTTAGATCTTGGAGGAGACTTGAGACTTCAACTTTTCAGCAGTGCTGAAACTGTTAGCACTTTGGCAACTCTTGCAGATGGACTAAATGACTTTTGTACAAAAGGATGTACATGAATCTTTGTGGGGCCAAGGACAAAATGTTATGTTTCTAATGGAATATAATGTTGATAGACTTAATGCTGGTTCTTAAGGATTGTTAAACCTGTGTTACAATGTTCAAGTTGTGAAATGGTAAGAATTAGCATGTCTTGGTATCTGAAGGCTGATTTAAAGAAATACATCTGGTTGCCAAGTTGACAAGGGGTGGATGTTATGATTGATACATTGGTGTTATGATTGATACATTGTGTCAACTTGAGAAGTTTAGAAGTTTAACTGAGAGACTCAGCAGGGAGCCAGGGTTCTTATTTTGTAAATATCCTCTTGCTGAGCAAAGGAGGGCAAGGAGGTTTTGTGAGTGCTACACCTGCCCTGGGATTACCTGCATATAATGTAAGGGAGGAGAAGAGGTTTGTTTTCTTCCCTTTTTTGCTCTGGCTGCGCCTTCGAAGTGTTGCCCCAGCGCCATGCCACCCTGCCTTGGAGCCAGCTGATTATGGACTGAAATCTCCAGAAACTGTAAGCTAAATAAACCTTTCCTTGCTTCACTTTGGGTGTCAGGTGTTTTGTCCCAGCAATTTGAGAAAAGTAACCAAGACAGGGTGTTTCTCCACTTGTAAAATGAGGGATTGGATTAGAATGATCTCAGAGTTCTTCTCCAGATCTAAGATCTATGATAAATTGTAAATTTCATCATGTAGTGAAAAAGCCTAACGGATCTGAGGTGCAATCCCAGCAAGTGACTGGGGTGCACAGTGAAACCAGAGTGGCGGGCATCCTTCCTCTGCGCTCCTCTATCCCTGGGTGCAGGTCCCATGGTACCTGTGGCGAGCTTCTTCATCAGCTGCAGTTCCACACGCATTTGCGATCCTGTAGCGAGAGCCATGTCCTCCTATCTGCCATATGACAATCTTGGAGGCTCCCTTGGCAGACCGTGGCTGCTCCAATGGCGGGGGCTCTGTCTTATTTATCTCTCTGCCCCAGCGTGCACCACTGAAGGGTCAGCCTATGGATGGCCACAGGAAGAAGAGCCCAGTGAACAATGACTGGTTAAGAAAACTATAGTTTTTAGGAGTCAATAAGGGAAAAGGCACCAAACAACCTCTGCTAAGAAACTTGTCAGTGATCCCAGACTTAAGCACAGAGGCTAAGGAGTTATTAGCCACTTGCTTGAGTTGTGTAGTTAGAAAGCAGCAATGCCAGGACTGTCACCCTTTGTCCTTTTCTTTCATTCATCCAATACCCAACAAGGGTGGCCAGCTCCAAGCAGGGACACTGGACACAGGTGGCTTTTGATAAAAATTTTACAACAACAAAAAAAGAATTTTAAAGTACCTTAAGCCATGAGCCCTGGCATGTGATGGATGTTTTCAACCCCCCACCCCCAGGCCTCTGACTGCTGGCGTGACCCAGGCAGCTCACTGTGCCCAGAGTCCAATCTCACGTGCTGCAGGTGTGAGGGACGATGGCTCTGACACCTCCCTCACAGGCCGCGCCTGCAGGGGCATTTGAAGGCGGTGGTCAGCCCAAGTTAGAAGTAGGCTGGAAGCTCCTAGCACACCAACTCTCTCATTGTCCTGCTTAATTGGTTGTTTCAGAACAGGGAGTTCTTTTCTTTCTTCATCCCCTTTGCAATGGCATTACTGGCTTAAATAAGAAATAGCTTTCTGTGGAGACAGTGTGAATTCTCCACCAGACACCCAGTGTATCCTTCCCAGCCTGCTGAAGCAGACCTGGCCCATGCATTACACTGACCAGTTAGTGGCAGCTCATGATTTTGCCCTTTGTGCTGCTACAGCCTGTGCTAAGGTTTAGTCCTTGCAGCTCTTGAACCCATGACTGCTGCCTGCCAGCACCACAGACCTCTCACAGGACTGGCTCCCATTTCAGCCTGCAGAGCCCTGCACAGAGGACAGAGAAGGTTTCCATGTAGGCTCCCGGTGAGTCAGACAACTGGGAAGAGAGCGCTGGCAGAAACCATCGGTACGCGCCTCCTAGAGGCTGTAGTTGTTTTGTGGCCTGCAGAAGAGTCCCGAGTTATGCGGCCTGAGAGGCAGTGCCTCTGCTTTCTGGAAAGGAAGCTGCAGTGCCATGGGCTTCACCACGTATGTGGTGGTGGCACCCTGCCCTGAACGCCCCTCTCGTTACTCACCGGAAGTGAGTTCAGAACACTTTTCACAGGAAGATGACTCGCTCCTCCAACAAGTTGCTGAAAGCCTTTCTAAGGAAATGATTTGAAGAATTCAGACCTTCTGTTTGCTAGTTGCTTTTCTTCTGTCAAAACCCTCAGCTAGAGTCTGCAAACTGACCTGATTGTAGCAACCCTGAACACCTCGGCGTATCGAATTTGTACACAAAATGAGGCTTCCTTTTATGCTACTGCTGTGGAAGGACAGGTTTGTCATTGTGGTGGGAAATAAGGTAATGAGCATGTTGCTTTTGTACTTGGAAATGAACAAACATAGCTCTTACAATGCATGAATTTGTTGTGGGTCAGGTCAGGCATTATGCATCTCTAGCACACTCTAGGGGGCAGGGAGGTGAACTTGGAGAAGGCAGAATGGTATCTTGTGTCTTGACCTTACTGAAATCAATTTAGGAGCAGGGACATTTCCAATATCACAGCCAAGGAGATGGACTAATCTGGTTCTCATTTTCAAAGGCAGATGTGTCCAAAATGGGAACTCTTTCTTAAATTCTCTGGAATTAAACAGGGATCAACTATTTTCTGGGAAGATCTATCTGTCTGTAACAAGGACAGAGTCTGGAGATCAGCATCCAGGGAGAGTAACTAGAATGAGTCAGGTATGGATCTCAGCCACCAAGCAACGTCAAGGAGTACAACAGTCTCTGGGTTCAGGGCCTAGGAAAGCGACACTTGGCAGGAACTAGTTTTAAGGGACTGGCATGGCCGCGTGATATAATGAGGAAAACATGCCTTTGGACTTGGAGTCATACACATTTCCATCCTAGCTTTGGTATCTACGAGGTCTGTAACCTTGAGTGAATCACTTCACTTCTTGGGGGTTGTCTGCAAAATAATTCTAGAAAGGCAGCACCGTGACCAAAATCATCATAGGACAGGTTTGAGTTAGAGACCCTTGCCCATGATTTATGAATCTTAAATTACTTAATTTCTGTCTGCACTTTCAGCAAGTTGTGGTTTCCCTCCTGTGCATTGATGAGAATACTTATTTTGTGGAACCGATGGAGACAGCTGAAACAGCACAGGTAGAATACTCAGTGTAAGCCAGAACACAGGGCGCGTTGCATGCAGGGCTGCTGTTATTTGAACCTGAGATGTTGGGTCCTGTTCTGATTGTCATTGAAAGCAAAGAGAGTAAGACTCTCGTGTGTTTGGAGGATGTTGGCCACCTCTGAGTCACCCTAGATAATCCCACATCGTCCGGTCTGTGTGATCTTGGACATGTGATCTTGCAATGCACTGTACTATGTACTGCTTGGCCTTGGCTAAGTAGCCAGATCCCAGGTCCGAGGATGTCTTGGTTGAGGAGGCAAATGAGGTGACTTTGTGATGCATTTTTTTGGGGAGGCTGTCACCTAGGCCAGGACCTTCAGCCTGGCAGCTTTGCAGTTACATATCTCATCTCACTTAATTTGCTTCTTGCAACTTGCGTCACCCATGTCCTCCCTCAGTGAGGAGGCAGAGGGCTAGAGAGCTCCCCTAGCTGGGAGTCTGCACTGGCACGAGGGTCTGAGCTGCATGGAACTGCAAAGCCATGATCCACCCACAGCATTGCAGGCTGTGGTGCACACAGCAGTGTAGCAGTCTGCAAGGCCTTGCTCTATGCCCGGGCCTGTGGAGTGGGTAAGAGGGTTCATTCATTCCTGCCTGGACTCAAGCTGTGATGATAATTCTAGAGGTGTCTAACAATGAACACTGTTTATTGAGCTCTAACTTTGGGTGATAACTGTTCTACATGGAGGATCTTATTTTTTCTGTAGAACACTATAAATAGAATTTAAGAGGTCCATTTAGCAGTAAAGGGAAGGAAGAGTTAGCAAGCTACCAAGGATATACAGCAAGAGGAAGTGCTGGGACCCAAGTCCCTGAGCAGGATCCCTCATTCTTGATACATTCAATTTCCCTTCCTGCTAAGGTTTATTATGCAGCTAGTGCATGCCAAATTATATACAACAGATCATGAAATATGCACAGTAGGATTCTGATATGAATTTCCTATCCCTTTCCCACTAAGCAAACGATGAAACCCATAGTGGTTAGGAGTGACTAAGGGAATTGTTCTTGTTGTATTCTGATTTGAATTTCTACCTTGATAATTACATGAAAACGCTAGTGGCCAGGGTGGACAAGCGGTAAACGAATGCTACCTTCTCCTAGGAAGCTGTGGCTAGGGTTCATTCTCTTACACTTTTTCTTCTTCTCAGAGGCGCAGCTGTTCATATTTCTTAGGTGCATGAACACACGCGCACACACACACACACACACACACACACACACGCATGCATGTGCAGCCCCTCTTAGTCAATTTCCTATCAAATTATAAGAACATTCTGTATATTAAAGAAATTAGTAATATTTATTTGTTATATATATTAGAAATATTTTCCCCTTAGCTGATCCATGGCCTAACTATTGACTGCACATGTAGTATTTCAGGGGAACATACAATAGTTTTGTATTATTTTTACCAAAGTCTTCCCGTTCCAAGAGAAAAAATAAATTTCTTATGTATCTAAACCTTAAGGTTCTTTTACTTTACTCTCTATTCTCTTCTATTGAATTGTTAGTCCCAACGCCAAACTGTTCCAATATTTATAGCTTTATAATCTGAGCTGATATCTGTCCTTTTACAGTTTTCCCTGGCTTCTCTTCCATGTTTATTTTTTTCTTTTCTTTAAAAAAATAACACTGGTGGTACACCCTTGTAGAAAAAAAATAGATAAGTATAAAAATAAATTCAGTGAAAAAAATGAACATTTATAATCCCATCCAAATGTTACTTGTATTTTTGGAGCACATTATTCCTGTCTTTTTCCTATGTGTGCATGCACACACATACACACACATACCTTCTTTCCAGTACAAATCAGGTCATATTATACTAGCAAATATCCTATCTGAAATCTATATACCCATTGCCTAATCAGTATTCCTGCTGCTTTATTGTTGAGCATGCAAGTTATTTCTAATTTTTCACTCAAGCTATTTGTGCCTATTTCTGTCTAGGTGTGAATAAATCCTTTGCACCTTCCTCTAGCAACCTGATCAACATCTGGTCTAAGATATTCTTCAGCTCTGCGGCGTAGGGTTTGTGAGGTCCACATCAGCTTGCTAGTGCTTGTTCCAAGACTCTTCGCCTCTCCCAGGCACCACACAGACTTGCTTTGGGTGTAAGAGAGACTTACTCAGCTGAGGAGAAATCATCACAGTAGGTAAGAGCAGAGGATCAGATGGCACTGTGTGTATTTCATCTAAACTCTGAGCCTGTTTGCTTGTCTGTAAGATGAGAGTGTTAGTAGCTACTCATCTGGTTGTGGTGGACATCAGATGTATTAAATCTGTAAAAAGCCCTAGTGTGAAGCCCAGCACATAGGAAGATGCTCAATAAATGACAACTGAACATTAGCCCCACCCACTACTCAGTCACAGCGGCCTTCCCTCAGCTCACAGACTTCACTGCTGGGCAGTGGGGGACCGGGCTGCCGGAAATGGGGTCCTGTCTTATGAAGGAGTGGTGCCGTGCAAGGTGTGGGCCTGACTAGAGGCATTTGGGACACTAGAGAATTTCAAAATCTGCAAAAATCTCAGGCCTGTTACAGACCCATTGAGTCAGAACTTGCATGCGCAAGGGCCCTGGGTGGTCTGTGTGCACACTACAGTATGAGCGCACATCGCTCTGGGTATTCAGGTGGCTGGCAGGCCTTGCACAGGGGATGGGGTCCAGGAGCAGATGACATCTCTAGTCTAGAAATCTCTTTAGCACGTGCATTCCTGTTGTCTCAAACCCATCTCTGAGCAGCTATGAGCTTTGACAATGCTCCTATCTTACGATGTGGAAGGAGAAGCCCCATCCTCAGTGTTAGGAAGGCCTATGCTTCAGTTCCAGCTGGGTTAGTTGGACGATTAGAATCACCTGGGCAGTCCTAGGGTAAACAATTACAACCTTCCAAGCCCATAAGTATGGCTGAGAATCCCTTTTTGAGGTGTCATCAGAGGTAACTAGTAACAGTATTAACGATGTGTGGCATGCCATAGGGGCATAGTGGACGGGTAGCTCAACTCTAGAAGCCTGAATTTGAAGCTTACTGTCAAGGCTCACTGGCCCAGTCACTGCCTTTCCTTGGCCTCAAGTTTCATCATCCGGAAAATGGGACTTCAGGCCAAATCGCCTCTGAGGTCTCTCTTACTTAAAACTTGACATTTCAAAAGTGTATTTCAGTACATGTATTTATATCCCAGTGGTTACTCATGGTTAGAAGAGATTCGAGACTCCCATTTACCTGCCAAGTTACCTTCACTGCCTCTTAGTCTGGGGGCATAAAATGAATGGATTTTCTGTGCATTAGTGGATGTTTTCAATTTGATAGAAACAAGAGAGTCAAAGAAGTTGTTAACAGTTACTAAACTGAGTTTCCATAAGACAAGGACAAATACTTCACAAAAATACGGGAAGTACAGAGACCTCCAAAGCTGGGTTTTGAAACATGGAGGGTTAGGGTACCTTGCTGGCATGGGAAGTTCTCTGATTTGCATTACAAAGTCACTGAGGTCATCTAGACCTGGAAGTGATTGTTAGGGCCAAAGGGAACCAAAACATGGCCTCTCACACTTAATGGTTGGTAGTTAACTGAAACTATCCAAGTCTTTCATTCCCCTTAACCTTTTGGAAGGGAATGTGGGCATACAAAATCAGAAATACACTCACAGTCTATACCTCCCAAGAGGGCAAGCTAATTCCAACATTATTTCTTGTGCACTGGCCATTTGTGAATTCCTCACCAGAGTTTCACCAAGCACCTATAAGACTGACACGACGCCAGACATTGGAGGGTGGAGTTCAGAGCAGGGAAAACATAAACGATCACTGTGTGCTCTTAAGAGATGAGCCACACACCTACATCACTAGCATGAGGTAAAAGGACCATTGGAGAGGGGCACGTGAAATGCGTTGAACACTTAGGGGAGTGAGAAGTTATCTCTGGAGACTGTGCGTGTCAGAAATGGTTTCTTGCTGACATAAAATCTCATCTGGGCTGGGAATGATTGAATTTGATTCACTGATTCGGCAAATATTTACTAGGAACCTGTTAACCACAACGCCTCATGGAAGATGCGTTCAGAGTTGAGTAGTTACGAGGGAGCCATTCATCAAATGCTTGTTTTCTATGATCTGCTCTCTTCTCCCTCTTTTTACACCCCCAGTTTGGGGAAGTTGGACTTCCAGGTCATACAGGGAATTTTCAGAGTAGCCTCTGCTAGATACTGGTCCCTCTCATGCAGTGAGTATTTATCAAGTATGAACATGGTGGGGGACACTGTGGTAGGGGTAAGAGTGGTAAATGCAGTCGCTAGCCAAGCACTATCTCGAGCAACTGTCAGTGGGGAGCGAGAGGAAAAGAACATCAGAGCCCAAGAGCCTGTGAAACAAGGCACAGGGAAGGTGCCTAGGGCTGAGGCCTTGCCCAGCAGGAGGCTGAAAGGAGGAAGCCCAAGTTGACTGGAGGAGAAGCAAGCAGAGGCAACAGCTGCGCATGCGCAGCTGCTACCTCTGCACTGAGATGGCGGCGTCAGGCAGTAAGGAAGGCGATGGAAGTGAAGCGGGAACAGAACGGCCTTGAGGGCACAGGAGGCCCGCAGAGACAGAGTGCTGGCTGTATCCTCCTCGGAGGCTGGAGAAGCCACTGAGGATCCTAAGCAGGAAGGGTGGTGATCTTCTATTTTGAAAAGATTCTCTAATCTGCTGCCCCTTGGCATTAAACTAGTTCAGTTCTGAGACAGTCTCGGGAATGAACGCAGAGCAGGGCAAGATAGAAAGAGGTGGGAGGTTAACTTTTTAAATTCCTTAAAAATTTTAATTCTTAAAATTCTTAATTCTTAAAATTTCTTTTTGTCTTTTTGAGGCAGGGTCTCACTCTGTAGTCCAGATGTAGTCCAGGCTGGCCTTGAACTCACAATGTAACCCAGTGTGGCCTTGAACTGATGGCAATCCTCCTGCCTCAGCCTCCTGAATTCTGGAATCACAGGTGTGTGCCCCACATCCAGCAAGGACATTGAGAAAGTCAGTGTGGCTTGGAGGACAATGGTGTTCTTCTGGCGAGGGTGGTGGTGGTGATGGTGAGCAGTGGACAGTGGGAGAGATGAAAAGGAGCTCAGCCAGCCAGTACAGAGCCAGCCCAACCGGTTTGATGGACTGAATGTGGGAGGCGGAAGACAGAAAAGGTTCAGGACTGTATATCCGCCGGGTCCTCTCTAGACTGCGTCATTGGCCATCCGATGAAATGAATTACTGTCAACCTCATCTGAGGCCTGCCACAGTTACGTCAGCTGTGCACTGCACTAGAACGTCTGCCTAGGTGGTAAAGGCAGAGGTGAAAGTCAAGCCACGCTCTGCTCGCCGAGCCGTGGATCTGGTGTGGGACCATGACCGTCTAGGCTGGCAGAGCTCCATTTTACAATTTGCAGAGGAGCTGTCCATGTGGTCAGAGAGAACGGCGCCCTCGTAGCCAGCGTGCAGGTGGGCGGGCGGGTGGGCCTGGTGAGCCACACTTGGAGGTGAGGGGCCAGAGGTGGGAAGGCAGAGAGACAGAGCGTGGAGTGGCAGAGGCAGGGGCGGGGGCGTGGAGGCTGATGCAGAAATGAGGGTGCACTGGGTGCTCCTCCACGTCGCATTTCTGCGCACCCTGGTGCAGCCTCTGAGCTCTTCACACGCCTGATCCCCTGGGAGGGGTCCTGCCCCAGGCTCACCCTTCCTGTTATTTCCAGTCTTTTGTTTGATGCCATTGACGAACACTGACAAGGAAACCCAGCTTGTTGGGGAGCAGAAGTGCCTTGCGAGCCGTGCAGCTGTGTGCTCTCACCACAGAGAGGACAACCCAGGCCCAGGGAGATGGAACGCCCAGCCTGGTCTCTCTGCCCGGAATGAGCCTACATCTCTCGTCTCCCACGCCGGACCGACCTTTCCTCTAACAGAAGCTGACAGAGTCCTCACTGCCAGTGAGGCCGACCCTGAAGGACGGGGCGTTAACTCTGCACGACTGCATTCAGGCCTCCACTTGCCATCTCCTTGCGGCATGAGCTTCGGCAGGCAAGTGCCTAGTTGATCTCTCAGAAGCCCACTTTCCCCACCTGTAACTCTGACACTGAGGTGAGCTGCAAGGGTTACTGCGGAGACATGGATCAGTGACTCAGGTTCAGACCCCATTCTTCATTTACGTTGCCTTTCTAGGCCCTGTGTCTCTGTTCCTGAAAGTTCGGCAGAGAAACTCCAGGTATCTGCAGAGAATTTATATCTTTGAAGGTTCTTCGTGCAGCACAACATAAATCAGCATATGACCTTGGAAACAAGACATTGAGAAATGACTCTGCTTCCCCAAGCCTTTCATGTGGAGTTCTGATCCCTAGGCCGCACACGTACATAGCGCCTCAACCTTGGCCCTCAACTCAGCCTCGCTTTGCCCCACCGTAACCACATCTTCTCAGGAAGCTGTGTGTGAAAACTAGACCAGGAAGGAAGAAGCAGGGGAAGAGGGTAGTAAAGGTGAGTAACGGGTATAAGCATGATCAAAATATATAATATAAAAAATATATACTATGTGTCGAACCCTCCAAAATGTGAAACTAGGGGGAGCAAGTGAGGGCAGCAATGGGGGAGTTAAAGTGTATTATGTGTGTGTCCGATCTGCCAAGATGAAACTCATTACACTGTATCACCAATAGGCACTGATCGGAAGTGTGTGTGTGTGTTGGGAGAAAATCACTCCTTGAAACCAGAAGCGAAAGGAATTAGACTTCTGCAGGAAATACAATAGGAAAGCTAATTTTGAAGGCGATGGGAGCAGCGTTCAAAAAAATAAACGATCTTTGGAAGGGTTTTGTTTTCTTCTTTCAAAATGACTTTTGATACCACATGATTGCTTTCATTTGTTCCCTGACTTTGAGAGCCTGACAAATAGTGGTCTTATTTTGAATGTCTATTGTTACTCGTGAGGTTTTATGCAGAGTAGAAAGGATTGTTTGGAACATTTCTCCTGGGTAAGTGGGAGATGTACTGTTGCTACAAGTGATTCATCCCGCAGAAATGATACATAAACAAGACTCCCTGCGTGGAAAGTAGATGGGAAGGCGAGGGATTTCAGAAGGGCTTTTCACTCCCATGCCAACTAATGGGAAAAGCCAGCTCTGGCATCGGCGGGATCTGTGCAACAGAGACTTAGGAAGTTTCGAACTCTGATATTTCTTAGTCAATATCAAAAGAGACATTTCTTCACTTTCTGACTGAGGCCAGGCACCTTCTCAAGGTGACGACGTGTCAGTGGGCTGAGTCAGGCTGTGACCTTGTCCTGTCAGATATGGCAAAGACAGGGTCCTGGAAGCTGACCCCATGAGCAGGCCAGGCAAACTAGAAACAGAAAGCAGACAATTTAAGGTGGCACCTCCTTTCAGATTTGTGCGAGAGCACAGTCAGTGCTGGCAAGACCCAACAGTGAAAGCTTCCTTAACAGTTGCATTCTGGGCGCCCTTGTCTCTGAAGCCTGGGCCTTGGAAATGGGCCAGGCTGAGGGCTTCATCACTGACCCATGGGGAACTTCAGGAAATCAGTGCTAGACCTGGCAGTAGCAGGAAAGCCCCAAGTTAAGGATGACCTATTTGTCTGTTATTTAAAACTGTTCTAGAGCATTGCGGGCCAGAACTGGTGCAATGTTGCCTATCCTGTAACATTGTCAGAACCAAGGCAGAACCTTTCTGCCAGCCCTTTGGGACCTCATGGTCTAAAGTGGCAGCATCTGGGGTCTGCACTGGAGTCATCTGTGTTCTGGGCAGAAAGATGCAGGACTGCGTGAGCTGTATGTCTTACTGATGTCTATGAGGGGTATAACTGTTAGTTACAAAAAACGTAGATCAGAGCTTCATAAACTCAAACCGTACAAAAATAAAATACATATCTTCCTGGATAATTAAGCCATTTATAATTTTTATTTCCATCAGCCCTACCCCTAATTTCCAACCTGAGCATCAAATTTATTGCAAATATTGGGAATGGAGGCATAGTCTTACCACACTTGAAAATGGTTCCAAAAGGAAGGAAAATATTCCATCTAAGGCCTTGAAGGAAGAAAATCTTCTCATGTATCCTTATAGAATATTCCCAGAGCTGCACAATGGGAATGAGAACAGTAGCTAGAGTGGGGTGGTAGACGTCTGTGGACTTTGCCTGCCCAGCCTTCACTCCCCATGCTGGTAGTCGTACCCTAATTTTGCATATGGGCCTGCTGTGTTCTACTCCTTGTATACCTGATGGAACTGTCAATGGGGCTATAGATTGGAGAGGCAGAAGAGTAACCAAAACAAAGAAAATTGTCCCCCTCTTGCCCAGATACTCATCTCAGGTACTCAAAACGAACACAGGAAGACGATAGAAGACCATTTTTTCTGACAGAGGAGTTCAAGTCCCTGGGCTTTCCTGGACCTTGCCCATCCTGAAGCCTGATTTCTCAGCTCTTCCTTCAAACTTTATTTATGCTTTGTTACTGCCTCCCAGCAAACCCTTTTAAGTTAACTACAGTTATTTTCTGTTGCATGCAATAGAATCCTGTACAGAACAGAAACGGTTATTCATTTTTCTACATAAAGATTTGGAATTACACAGGTTGTCGCACACCTTGTCTGTTCTACCTGTTTTCTTCTCTGGCGCCTCTCAGAAACACCACAGAGGCTGTGCCCACAGGCTGTACCCCACCCTCTTCCTGAGTCAGCTCTACAGCAAGAGATGAGGAGTTGGGCATTCTATTGGGCGGGACTTGAATTAATGCCATCCCTTTTATATCTGTGTTTTAATGTCTTCGTCCTTAAGACTAAGATGACTGAAATTGTGAGCTGCACACAGGATACGAAAGGAGAAGTACATAGGGATAGACTGAAGAATTATGCAGCTCCCCCATTCCCAGGAGGAAAGAGGTCGAAATGCCATGTGGGGTTCACAAAACAAAGGCGCTAAAATAAGCTATGTTCCCCACTGCATCCCTGGTACAAAAGCTATGTTTGGGCCATAGTCATTAAATATGTTAGATAGAAGGATGAAAAACAGTGGCAGTGAGAAGCACTGAGATTTGTGATGGGAGAAACCAGGAGGTAAAGTGACATCACAACAATGGAAAGAGAGCGAACAAGGAAGCAGAATTCATGGAGCTGACAATGAGAGATGTTGGATTTTTTTTTTTTTTTTTGGCAGCGCTGGGGACCAAATTCAAGGCCTTGCATGTGAAGTTCTCCACATTTTTCAACCTGAACAATTGGATTCCTAAGGGTGCCAACCACATCTATCAGTGGAATGATTTCTGGTCTTCTATAATCATTTTTCTCAGTTTCTCTTCTCTGCTAGTTACATTTCTTAACCAAAGTCCACCACAGGAAATCAAGAAAAACTGATAATGTCACGTCTACCTCTTGCCTTTCCCTGTCTCTCTGATGGCTAGGCCCACTCTACCACAGTGATATCCTGCCTCGGTCCTTTTCTTTGGGTGCTGCCCAATCCCTCTGCCCTAATTTCTAACCGAGGGGCTGGGGTGCTGGTGCCCTGCTTTGCTCTTCCAAATCTTCATCGTTGATGCTGGACACCGCTCCATATCTTTGACAGGTTCTTGATGCGCTGCCACCAAGTTCCTAAAGACATGGTTACTAAGGACAGTGACAATATTGAACACATATCAGGCACTTTCAAAGATGAAGGCCTAGGAAATGTGTGGTACTTTTGAAAAGGGTTCACCATAACCCCATGAATTGAACATTAGTATTTTTGACATGGACTGAGGTTGCTTACCCGTATTGACTCTTACATTCACAGGTAGAAAAACTACATTTTGCAAACTTCCTTGCAACTAGGAGAAGCCAGTGAGTAGGAATGGAAGTTGTGAGCTTCTGAGAATGCTCTTTCCAGTGGTAGAACGCCTCCTGCTGCCTATCCTTTCTCTCTTCTTGGATGGTATGAGGGCACAGCAGTGGGATGGTACCTTACAACAATGACGGCCCTTAGAATCAAGCCACATGGAAAAAAATTGCGGGCACAGAGCTACCAACCCCGCTGACCCTCTCCAGACTCCTTCTACAACAGAGGAAATAAATCTCTAACTCTAAAGTCAGTATTGATTAGCTATTGTGTTTTATGCAATGGAATCTAATCCTCATCAATTTATTTACTATGCCACAGTACAGACTTACTTGTTGCTCCTCAAATATCTGCATGCTCCTCCTTCCTTCCCTGATACCCTGCTCGTGGGCTGGGCCATGTGCTAATGCTGCCCTATGGCCTCCATGTTGAAACAGCGTAAGTCACTTTTGCAGCAAGGCACTGAAGAGTCAGGGTGCTTTCTCCAGCTGTCTCTTCTCTTCCATAGCAGTGCAGAAAGTTACCTGATGAGCTGGAACATCACAGGATAGAAGCATTTGGATCTTTCAGTGGCTGAATGTAGAAGGCTCTCACTGACCTGCCTTTGGGTGAAACTTTGGGTGAGAGACAAATTAACTTCTGGTTTGCTAAATTACTGGGATTTCAGAATTTGTTCCTATAATGCAGATTAACTGACTAACATGCCCTACTTAAAAACTGAGTCTGTCAAGAATCAGCTACTCAGAGGGCTAAGTGGCCAAGTCTCTCTGACTCACATAGCCAAATTCTATGGACTCCCCTTCTTCAGTACTTGGTAATCCTGGCCTGTGAGTGCCCGTCATTTGCTCCCATCAGCTTTCCTCCTTTCCCTTTCTTCTCTCTTTGGCATGCATAGATGAGAATGCCAAAGACCCAAGTGGTAAGTTATGGCTCTGGCATCATAGAATCACTTGTAGTATTGTAATTCTATCCTGAAATTTATTTTGAGTCTTCGCTGGTTGAACCATTACTGAAAATGGCTACTCAGCATCTCACTCCTATTTAGTTTTCAGCTAAATCGAAATGGTCAAAATTCATTTCAATCATTGGGTTCATAGTACAAGGGGTGATCAAAATATATAGTGAATGTTTCAATTAAAAACTTGTTACAGTAAAAGATACATTAGTCCCCCCATCCCATGGTTCATATCTGTTTATTGTAAACAGCTAAGTTAGGTAGAAATACTGTAGGCAGTCAGACAGGGCTGGGCCCTCCAGGGAGTCAGTACAGGAGATGAGAACACATTACAACTGTAGTTGGAGTTGTATCTGTTGGAGGCCGGTCCTCAGGATAATGACAAAACCAGGCCTACCTGCCTCCCCGAGAGATAATAAATTGACATCAACCTCCCTGGTGGGTGGCCGAAACCCCCTGGTTTGTCTCTTCCTAAAAAGGTCCTAGTTCTTTTCATGTATACTTGCTACATGACCTGCTTCCATTGGATCAGTATTACCTAAACAGCTAAACTTGTAATCCTATTGGTTGATCATACTTTTGTCCCATATTGCACCTACCTTGTAATTTTGCTCCACCTCATGATTTTGCTCTGTAAAACTTACTTTGTAAAATGGAGTCCACAGCAACCCATTTTTTGGGGTTCCTTTCTGTTTCTCAGGAGCTATGTCTGTCTCTCTCAATAAATACTTTTTACTCAGAACTTCCATTGTTCCTTAGAATTCATTCTTTGATTTGGGGAATACAAACTTGGCATGTCTGACATCTAGTAGAGTGGGAGTGTTATTTCCCCTATACCATTTTCTGGCCTTTTGAAGCAGTTCACTTTCTGGAGTATCTTTATCAGATGTAATCAAAAATATTCTGAATTCTGCTGCTATAAATGCCACCAGTGGAAAGGCAGACATGTCGAAACTTTATACATGATGCGTCTTCATCCACCTTATCCACTTGATCTGACAACGTGAGACCTCTGGCTCTTCCCCGAAGTCAAAATGACTGAGCAAGATAAATGTTTTGAATTGAGTCAGGACACTGCAGTAGCTGCAACCATGCACCTAAGGATACTTATGAAAGATGACTTTGGGAACAGCTTCCAAAAGTGGCAAGAACAAAGGAATATGTGTATCCAAAGTGAGGAGAAAGCCGGGCGTGATGGCGCACTCCTGTAATCCCGCACTCAGGAGGCTGAGGCAGGAGGACTGTTGCAAGTTCAAGACCAGCCTGGGCTACAAAGTGAGCCCAAGGCAAGCCTGAACTGCATAGAGAGACCCTGTCTCAAAAAGACAAAAAATTTCCTGTTGTCTTATTTTGAAGTCCTGTATTGCTTGCATTGTT
>RJWT010022409.1:0-17192 GCA_004365215.1 Cuniculus paca
TTTCAATGATGGACTGTAGATGACTTTAGAACATGAGTATCAAATCTGCTAATAAATAGAAAGAACTTCGAGGTTCAGAAAGAAAATAATAGTAACTCTAGAGTTTATTGTCTGTAAATGTATGAACAACCATTTTAAAGAAAGCAAGAGACACTAGGGTAACCATTGTTAATCTCCTGTTGTTATGTTCTGAAAACCTGTATTGCTTGCAGTGTTCTGTTCTGAAATGCTATGTTTGACTCTATTCTGTTTTGTTTTGCTTTATTTTGTTCTATTCTCTTTAAAGTAAAAAAAAAATAGTGACTCTAGAAAAAAAAACTATCTTGATTAGCATGCATGATTTTAATTCCCATCATGGAAAAAAAATTAAAGATAAATATACTTCCAGATGAAGAGAAGTTAGTATAATAACTCTCCACCAGCAAGCAGGGGTTAAGGAAGTATAAAGAATTCTACTAGCCAGCGGTGATGGTGCACACCATCACTGCATTCCAGCACTCTGACAGGCTGAGGCAGAAGGATTGCAAGTTTGAGCTCAGCCTGGGCTACTTAGCAATTTACTAAGACCCCATCTCAAAATAAAAAATAAAAAAAGGACCGAAATGCAGGTGTGAGCCAGGCGTGGTGGTTCACGCCTGTAACCCCAGCACTCGGGAGGCTGAGACAGGCGGATCGTTGTGAGTCCGAGACCAGCCTGGGCTACAAAGGGAGCTCAAGGCCAGCCTGAACGGCATGCTGAGACCCTGTCTCAAAAACACCAGGGCTGGGGATGTAGCTCAGTGGTCTACGCGCCTGCCTGACAAGCGCAAAGTTGTGAGTTCAATCCCCGGTGCCGCAAAAAAAAAAAAAAAAAGAAAAGAAATGCAGGTGTGGTGGTGCATGCCTACAATCCCTGCATTCTGGGAGGCTGAGTGCAGAAGGATAAGTTTAAGCCCCGCCTAGGCAATCTAGTGACACAGCAAGACTGTGTCTCAAAATAAAAGAAATAAAAATGAGCTGGGGGATGTAACTCAGTACATTTACCTGTGTTCAATTCCAGGAACTCAATAAATAAATAAATAAAATTTAAAAAGGTGAAAGAGCTGGGTATATGCCATCTTGGGAAGGCCCTGGATTTTATCTCCAATACCAAGAAATCAAAACAAAACAAAACATAAACAAACAAACACAAAGAAAAGATGTTCTTCAGTAAGAAGGAAAATGATGCAATAAGGAAGGAAGAACAGAAAAAGTGGGGGATATATATGTGGATAAACCTCTAAATAAACATTGACTACATAAAGCAAAAATATTTGGGATTTTCTATTATAGACAAACAATTAGAACACGCAGCTCTTCCGATTATATTTTGCAGTGTAACAAACCAACCCAAGTAATAAATATGTCGTTGTTATGTCTCATGGTTCTGCAGATTCCCCAAGTTCAGCTGCAATATTCTTGTGCCACATTTCTCATGTGGGTGATCCTGTGGCTGTGACTGCATTCGAGTCAAGGCTTCTGTACTCATTTATTGCCTGATGTTGCCTGTCAACTGAGCTGTCACTTGAGGTTCTTGGAATGCCTGCACATGACCTTTCCCTGTGGTCTTGACTTCTCCAAAGCATTGTAGCTAGATCCCAAAAGCAAGCATATGAAAAGACAGGAAAATGCTGTCAGTTTCTTAAGGCTTCTCACCAGAAACTGGCAGGGAATCTATTCTGTGCTTTTATTCTATTAGTCAAGCAGTAGAACAATCAGACTGACGAAAACAGAATCAAATAATTTGGGGATGACATTTAAAATTTTCCAAAATCCACCCTGTGGCCACAAATCTTTGGCACTTTTTCCACTTATAAAAATATACTCACCCCCCTTTTGGACTCCTGCAGAGTTCTCTTTCCGAAACAGCATCAAGCTCAGAATCTAAGGTCCGGAATCTTGTGAGGTGCTGGGCAGGTAAGACTCTCAAACTCCTTGAGTGATTCCTCTTCATTCACTGAAGATCAATGAATTAAAAGGATAAGAATGATCTGCCTCAACCACCACCGTATACATCACAGGCAGTGGTAGGAAAGGCAGAGAAATCTGCTATTGATTCCTTTCAAAGAAGGGTGTTAACGCGAAACTCTTGAGACCAATGGTTCCCTAGAAATAAAAAGGTTTAATGAGCTGTTACAGATGGTGGCCAGACACCAACCAGGTCCTGGGACAAGTTCCTGAACTCCCAGAAGCAGGGCTGGAATGCACTTGAAAATATGCCTACCAGACCTAAAATTTTTGTAAAAGAAAATTGGGAGGAGAGTATAAATTGTTTATACTGAATCCATATTAGCTATAGGTGAGAGGGATGGGATAACACGAAGTGAAGAAAGTTGCAGGAGTCCATGAGAAGTATCTGTTTCTTCTGGATTGACTAGGGTTAAAAACTCAGAAAGTTCACTCATAAACCAGATGTGGTAGCATCTGGTGGCCAGTTGCCTAAGGTTATAAGTCAAGGTTTCAACATACATTTAGAAATGTAGAAGAGCCTTTTATTGATTTAACTCATAACATTACTTTTTTTTTAATCTCTCTTTCACTCTATTCTCTGGATCTTACAATTAAATTTAGGGCTTCTCCAAATTTTTCTTTTATGGAGGGGTGGAAGGTATATGGTCATGGATCAGTCATAGACATTCTGAAGTTCAATAGGTTAAATGTTGCTAGTTATTTGTTTAGGACTCCATCTTATTTCATGAGCATTTTCTGTGGATCTTATCTCTTTTTACTTGGCTCTTGGATCTACCCTCTGAGTTATCTTTCCACTTTTATAAAAAGCAGCCAAAGTTTCTAACTAAATAGTTTTCTCATCTGTTTCCTATATAGTTATGTCTGGGTCCAAAGTCCTTTCAACTTGTACCATCTTTGTCTCTTTGAGTCCAAGCTGATAAAAACAAATTTTTTTTCTCTCTTTTTTGAAACAGAGTGTCACTATATGGTTCAGGCTGGGCTTGAACTCACTTTGTAGCCCAGGCTGGTCTTGAACTTGCAGTGATACTCCTGTCTCAGCCTCCCCAGCCACCACACCTAGCAAATTGATAACATTCATTTTTAAACCTTGGGAGGTTCTTGTGAATTCACTGATAACTCTTCTAGTGAGACAAAACCTGCACCAACACATATCCATGAGATGAGATATTTTCTACTTTGGAATCCCTTAAAATAATGCCCTAAGATTTATAAATGTCTGATTGTTCAATTGAGAAGATACTTGAGACATACACTTAAGATCACTCTCTTATTTATTTTGAGGACAAATTCTCAGAAGGTTGTTCAAGCTGATCCTTAACTCCTGTGCTCAAGTCATCCTTCTGACTCAGCCTCCCAATAGCAGAGGCTACAAGTACATGCTATTGTGCCTGACTGGAAGATATTTCTTAGCTTTAGAATTTCTTGTCTGTTGGGGACCACAAATGCACAATGGCTAATTTTGCATACTTCCCTAAGGGATAAAATGGAGGTTTGGGATTATTGGTATCAACCATTTGAGATTTCCCACTGATTCTTCTTAGCATAAGCTCATCTATGCCCTCGTAAAGCATCCAAGGATTATGCCCACCCATTGAGTCATAAACCTCTGAGACTTTTACCAAATTTGAATTTTTCACTAGCCTCACCTATCACTGTATTCACCCAATAAATAGCGGCTGTCTTGGAGTGTCAAGAAGCCCCATCATGCCTGGCCTGGATTCTGTGGTTATTGTTATTGGTTCTGTTAATGTGGTGTGTTACATTTATTGATTTGCATATGTTGAACCATCCCTGCATCCCTTTTCATTCCTAACTGCATGAATTTTAGTCTTTTCTTTCCTCTTTTGATATGGTTGGTTAAGGGTTTGTCTATTATATTTAATCTTTCAAAAAGCAACTCTTCCATTCCGTGATTCTTTTTATTGTTTTCTTAGTCTCCATTGCATTAATTTCTGCTCTGATCATATGTGCTTTGGGTTTAACTTGTTCTTTTTCTAGAAGAGTGAGGTTCAACATTATTTACTTGAGCTCACTGTTTTCCTGATGTGGGAATTAACTGCTTTAAATTTCCCTCATAGGACTGCTTTCATTGCATCCCATAAGTTCTGGTATGTTTTACTGGCATACAAAGAGATATGATGTAAAATGTTGATTGCCAGGGCCCAGGGAAAGAGGAATGGGGAGCTATTGTTCAATGGATAATGTTTTTGCAAGATGAAAAGCGCTCTGGAGATTGGTTCCACAGCAAATGTGAATATTTGCAACACTCCTGAACCATACCCTTGAAGTGGTAAAAGCAGCACATTTTATGTTACGCACATTTTCCACAATAAAAAAGAGACATTCACAGGACAACTGGAGAAATTTGGGAATTAGATTATGCCAATGAATTACTATGAATTTCTCTAAATATGATGTCTGAGTGGTTATATAGGAAAACTTCCATAACTGTGAGTCACCAATTCTAAAGTATATTGGCACAAAATGACTTACTCTGAAATTTTCCTTAGATACCTAAGCAAATGAAGAGAGAAAAATTTGAAAGGGTATGTGAAGTAAATATGACTAATATTATTAGTTGTTAAATTGAAGGTTCATTTTTTCTCTTAATTTTGTGCTTAAATTTTTTCATAACATACTAGTCACTTTCCTATCATTGAAACAAAATACTCAATGCCTATAACTTAAAGGAGAGGTTTATTTTGGCTCGCGGATTCCAAGTGTTCATTCTGTGATCAACTGACTCCAAGGAAGAACAGGCATGGTAGAAGGATATGGGGAAGGAAAGCTGCTTAGTGCACAGCAGTCCAAAAGCAGAGAGAGAGAAAGAGCCAGAGTAAGAGATACACTGTCCAAAGGCGTCCATAGTGATCCACCTTCTCCAACTCGGCCCCACTTCATAATAGCACATTTAGCTATGAACTCACCATGGACCACTGAGAAGCGTAACGCCCCCATGATCCAAACACCTTGCAAAAGCCGCACTTCTGAATACATGAGACTTTGGGGGTACATTTTCTATCTAAACCATAACACATAGTAAAAAAAAAATGCTTTAACTTCAACAGTAAAAGCATTGTTGCTACTCAATTTGGACAAGTCATTCTCTTGCTGAATCTTCCTAAGGGAAGTATTTTGGTTTGGTTTGGTTTGGTTTGGTTTGGTTTGGTTTGGTTTTTTTGTAGTGTTGGGGATAAAACCCAGTATCTCTCGCATGCTAGGTAAGTGTTCCACCACTAAGCTATATCCAGCCCTGAGACAGATCTTATAAAATCACTCACTACAAAGGAATGAAACAGAAAAATCACCTTGTCTTATCTGGGTGGGGAAGAGGAAGGCACATTTGATAATATATTCTCAGATACCTGTAAATTTCACCTGTCACAGTTGGTTAAAAAGTAATCATTGATTTCGAGGCTTACAAAAAGTATCCCACAAGTATTTTCTTCCACTCAAAATATTTTTCATTAACTGTAACTCATAGAGACCCTCAGAAGTGTAGGGCTTGGAGTCAAAGCTCAAACCCACTGACTGTGGATAATGGGAGAAGCGCCACACTGCACGGGCAATCTTACTGGGCGCCTCACACATGGTCAATGGGGAGCTTGGTTCCTCAGCCAACCAGGCAGGCAGGAATGAACATCCTCCCTCACAAAAGCACAAGCAGCCTTTTCAGTTGATAGAGAAATCTGCATGGGGCTAGATAGCAGTATCTCTAGGTTGCTACCTTCTCTAGTGTACTCCAAAATCTGTGAAGAGAAAACTAAACAAGAATATTGAGTGATATGTCATCTTTCAGGTCCCAGAGTCCCTAACCCTACCATCTCCTTCTCTCCCCCTTTCAGATTCTGCTTATGTTACAAATAATGTCCAGGGTGTCTTACTGTATATAGCAGAAGGAATAGTGAAAAATGTGTTTACTCCTCATTGTCTCAGAACCATAGGTCCCCAGGACTTTGAGAACACTTGTCGTGTATCAGTCAGCAAACAGCAGCCGTTCCCTTGAAGTGATGTGAGCTCCCTCTTCTCCCACTTGCCAACCCAATAGCCTTATCTCTATGATCTGCTCTGTGACTCTTAAGTCCGCTTTCTAGAATTCTGAATCACTCCGGCTCAGTTTGAACAGGGATCTTCCGACTGTTCCTCTACCGAAGCAATGATTGACAGACACACTCTTGGGCTGTGTCTTTTTTTTTTTGTACCAGGAATCAAACTTAGGACCTTGTGCTTGCCAGGTTGGCACAGCCTGGGCTGTGTTTGTTTTAATTTCACTTCTTTTTGTTTTTTCTTTTCTCACTATATTTTTCATTTCTAGGATTTATAGATGTCATCTTCCAAGTTCATGTCATAGTGGTAGTATTACCTTATCTCTGAACATTTTAAAGATATGCAGAATCATTTTCAGGAAGTTCTACCACTAATTTATTGATGGAAACCCCTCCATTTATTGCTTCTTCTATGTCCTTTTATTTCTCCATATGTTCAGTAATTTTTGCTTTTAAGTTCATTTTCATTGAGGTTCACCTTCCCTAGAAGGTCCTGTGAATCAGTCTTGCATTGCCGTAGCAACTTTGCTATGAATTGGCTTAGTATTTGCTTCTGCCAAGACCTTAGCAGGATTCTTGGGTTTTTAACTGTTGCTGGACTTGGAGCTTGCAGTCACAGGGCTAAATTTCCTACCCAGGTTTGGGGTGCCTACTTCAGTCCTGAGCTGGTTCACAGCCATCAGTACTATCCTTGAGCACAATCTTATGCCTTTGGTTAACTGTGAGGAACATCTTACGTAAAGGCAATCAGGGAGCTCAGTCCCACGTTTAGGCTAAGGCAAAAGAAATTGTAGAAATATGAGAGCAGCTCAAAGGTGCAAATAAGCATTCCACACAGTGAGTGACCAGAGACCAAGGAAACAAAAGCCCCAGAATTCTCAGACATCTATAGGGATCATCACAAGTCACAGGGTTAAGGAGACACCTTTAGATACATGATCCATGTTACATTTTATATAATAAAAAAATCAAGTTCATGGGAAAGATACTTTGTTAACAATATATAATTTCATGTTTTGGTTATTTAATGTTCAGTATTACACTGAGACACCTGTTTAGGAATGTGAAAGATCACAGGACCTTATTGTTCTGGCTGTATGAAAACTGACAGAGTTTTTTGTCCTCCTCCCTTCAGAAGCTCCTAGGAGTTAGCCAGAATCTACTCCTTTCAAGCTCATGATCATCCAAAAAACTGGGAGAGAGTGGAGAGGAAGAGGCAAACTCTGATCTCAGGAACTCATTGTCCTTGGAGGGAGGATCCTGACACTAAGGTCTCCCAGTATGGCCATGCATGGAGGGTTGGCCTGTCTGGGAAAGCCCCATGCTAGATGGGAAGGACAGACTCACCCAAGGCAGTAGGGACTGCTGGGGTGTGGAGACTTACTCTTGGGGTGATGGAGGTCAGAGGCCAACTCGGGAGGAGCAATGAGAAAAGCATCCCCTAGGGTGAGGATGAGAAGGGTAACTAACCCTTGAGGTCATGCTTATTTAGAAGCATGAAAAGAAAATAGTAGACAAGATCTGTGCAGTGGGACAAATAGGAGTTCTCCTGTTTACACCTTACTGTGCCCTGAATGGTGCATGAAGTGGGGCTTTGAAATTGTCCTCGGCCTATGCTTGCACTAAGACCCCAGTGTGGTATTAGATGTCTGGGTAGAGGGCACGGCCGATGCCAGGGCACAGTCTTGCCCTTGTTCCATCTCCAGCCCTCAGAGATACTGCCCACACCATCCCTACCCCATCCAAAGAGTTCCTCACTCTCTGTGAGAGTTTAGCCAAAGACACTGAGGAGTCTGAGGAGCCTCACTGACTCCCTTCTTCTAGCTTAGGGCCCCTGGGTTCTCCTGACACTTCAAACCTTGACTGACCATCTAAAGACCAACATGATACTTTTATTAGAATGAATCACAGCCTAGCATCACAAGAGGGATCATTATTTGGATGTTGAGAGCTTGATTCAGAGCAGGAATGCCACTTCCCCACTCCAGGACAGGGTCTGGAACTCATAAACATATCCAGTCACTCAACTCCAACCCACAATGGTCTGGGGACCACCTTAGGGTGGTTGTGAGCCCCCTCAGGAGCAGATTGCTCCAAGGCAGTGTTAGTGGAAATGTCTGCATCCACTCTCAGAATCCGGGTTTTGAGAATTGTGTCTTTGCTGCTTCCTCAGACACATCAGGTATTGAATCTTCAGCCATCATCATCTCCATGACATCACTGTTCCTCTCTCCAAAGGTGTCTTCAAAGTTCTGGGCCATCTTCTCCTGGGTCAGAAAAACCATCAATGAGGCTGCATTCCCAAGAGATGAAGTCTTTTGCTCTTGCAGGTTCTCAGCCAAGCTTCACCATGTGCTAAGAGGGACACTTACCTCCAGGAGCAGGTGAGCTCCATCTCCCAACTCCAGTCAGACACTGTTTTCTATCACTTTGGTGTATGGTTTGCTGCCTTCATCACTAGCACTTATTCAGTACCTGCAACAGATGAACACTGTGCCAACCGCTTTATGAAGGTTTAATTCTCTCAAAAACCCTATAAGAGGCTGGGGATTTAGCTCAGCGGTCTAAGCGCCTGCCTGGCAAGCTCAAGGTTGTGAGTTCAATCCCCGGTGCCACAAAAAAAAAAAAAAAAAAAAAACACCCTATATGAGAAGAAGGCTGAAAAACATGTCATTATCTCTTTGTATCTCAGTTTTCTCATCTGTAAAATGGGAATACTGAAGTTTACTTTGTATTTGCTTGTTCTGAGGACAAACTTAGAGAAGGCATGTATAGAATAGGGTTGACACGTGGTAAACTAAAAAATAGCTAGCTATTATTACTACAGTGTTACTATTCCATTTTGCAAATGAAGAAAGTATGCTTCAGAGATATTAGGTCTTCCCAGCGCATGGACTAGGAAGTGGTAGCACAAAAATGGAAATCTAGACTTCCGGGAAGATGGAAGAGCGATAAGCAGCAGCTAGTCTGCTCCTTCAAAATCAGAATCCAGACACTGGAATATAATAATTTGGGGAAGAAAAGAAGGAGGGAGGTGGATCCCTGGGACCCAGAAAGGATCTGAAGAGCAAATTGGAGCCCATGTTGAGAGTGAAGAGACAGACGTCAATGCAGAAAAAGGAGGTGGCACACTGTACTTTCTCCCTGACTCCCAGCTTACAGTGCGGGAGAGGAAGCTTGACTCTACAGAGAAATGGTGGGAGTGGGTAACTCCAGAGGCCTCCACAGAGAAATGCACCAGTGGGATGGAGCCGTGGATTTAGTGAACTAAATAATTGGTGAGTGACTCCAGACCAAGTGTCCTCTGGAGGGAGTGCTTGCTGAGATGCCATTTTAGAAAGGTGCCAACTGAACCACTGCGCTATATCCCTGGTCTGAGACATCTTAAAAATAGCAAGGGAACATGGAAAATCAGTCGAATAGCTGCTAAACAAGGCAAAGAAAGCTAACATAAGATTAATTGGAATCAACGAAGAATCAAGATAGAACAGAGGGTTCAAAAAACCTGTTCACAGAATTAATGGCAGAAAACTTCCCAAGCATGGAAAAAGAAATTGACATATAGATAAGTTGAGGCAGATTGGCCTGTAATTAGCCATGATCAAAAACAAAAAAATAAAAACAAAAATGACAAGATTATAGTAGTAAAGATTCACAAATTCTACAGAAGAACAGAATATTAAAACCTGTCAAAGAAAAGAAACAAATCACCTGAAAAGGAAAACCCATCAGAATCATAGCAGACTTCTCAATACAAATCCTTAAATCAAAAAGAGTTTGGAGTAGAGTATTTAAATCCCTAAAAGAAAACAAACTCTAACCCAGACTGATGAACCCTGTAAAATTATCTTTCAAAATTTATGGAGAAATAAGATACTTCTTTGATAAAGAACACTGAAGAAATTCATGACCAATCAAACCAGCACTCCAAAAAGTTCTGAAGGATATTGTAGAAAAAGACAATTCCATGAATTCCGAAAGAAAGAACCCATCATGAAATGCAAGCAATTATACAAAAGGTAAGTAAGGGAACCAACAACAGGAAAATAATATGACAAGGATAAGTCAATATACATTATTTATGATCATCAATGTAAATGGTCTCATTTCACCAATCAAAAGAAACAGATGAGTGGCTGGATGTAGTGGTGCACACCTGTAATTCCAGAATTCAGGAAGCTGAGGCAGGGGGATTATCCTGCGTTCAAGACCAGTCTAGACTATATAATGAGTTCAAGTCAAGCCTGAACTATATAGTGAGACCTTGTCTCAAAAAAACAAATAAGCAGAGCTTGGGATCTAGCTCAGTGGCACAGTGCCTGCCAGGCAAGCATGAGATCCTGAGTTCTATTCCAGATACCCACCAAAAGAGAAAGAAAGAAAAAAATAATAATAAATGGGTTGGGGGTCAGATTGGCAGAATGGATTAAGAAACAAGGTTCAACAATGTGCTGCATACAAGAAACACATTTAACTCAAAAAGAAATGCATAGACTGAGAAAGCCAAAGGATGGAAAACACTACTTCATGTGATAAGACTCTGGGAAAAAGTAGGCATAGCTATTCTATTTCCAAACCAAGTAGATTTCAAGCTAAGACTCATCAGAAGAGACAAAGAAAGTTACTACATACATGTTAAGGGAATAATCCAAGAGAAAAAGTAACAATCACAAATATATATGCATGATCTGAGATGAATACACACTTCTCAGATGAAGAAATATGAACAGCAAATAAATATGTGAAAAAATGTTTGACATCACTGGTCATTCAAGAGATGTAAATTAAAACAACACTGAGATTCCAAGTCACCCCAAAAGAATGGCTAGTATCAAGAAATCAACCAATAACAAATGCTGGAGGGGCTGTGGAGAAAAAAGAACCCTTCTCCACTGTTGGTGGGAGTATATAATGGTGCAACCACTCTGGAAATCAGCATGGAGGTTCTTCAAAAACCTAGGACTAGAGGTCCCATTCAATACAGGTATACCCCTTCTGGGTGTATTTCTAGAAGAATTAAAAACATCATACCACAGCAATATATGCATACCTTGTTTATAGCAGCATAATTTGTAATACCTATATCTTGAAAACATCCTAAATGCCCATCGACTGAGGAATAGATAAAAAAGATGTGGTATTTTAATACAACACAGTACTACTCAGCCATAAAAAAGGATAAACTAGAGACTTATAGGTAAATGGATGCAACTTGAGACCACACTCATAAGTGAAATAAATCAGACATGTATATAAACATCGTATTATCTCACTAGTGTGAGAAGTTGAAAGAAATTTATATATATATATATATATATATATATATATATATATATAGCAGTGTATATACCATTGTTACCAATTACTGTGTTTTGAAATTTTGGTTTTTTTTCCTCTTTAAAATAAAATAGATTTGAAAAATCTAAGTCCAAAATCTCCTCTGAGACTCAAGACAAACTCTTGTGAGCCCCTGTAAAAATCAAGAAGCAAGTCACACACACAAGGGCACCTGGTAAACATTCCCAGGGAGGAATAGGGGAAAGAAAGGAATCAGATCACAGCAAGACTGAAACCCAGTTAAACCAACATTAAGTAATAGTTCCATGTCTAGTGTGGTGATATATAAGCTCCAAAGGGTTAGGACAGCCTCATACTTAAGTCCTTGCTGTTTGCAACCATATGACCTCTCTCTTGAGCGTATCCACTTGTTGCCTATAACGTTCCTCAGCAGATATCCTACATTGCCCTATCTGCAACTTCCTAGGGTCTCCATTACAGCTTCCATTCCACTCCCACAGCTTCATCCATTGCCCTTTCAGGAGCTTCCAAGAGGAGTCCTGATTTTGTGACACAATGCCTGGCCTCCCAGGATTTCCTTTGAAATCTGGATGGAAGCCTCCATATCTACAAATCTTACATTCTTCATGCCTGAAAAGTCAGTACCATGTGGGAAATGCCAAGGTCTGCCAGCAGGTCAAGCAGTAGCTTGACCCCTTGGATGATGTCTTCAGGGAAACAGCTTTGGAGAGACTAGATGACTGATCATGGTAAAAGAATCCGGGTGAACCAATTCTCTGGATGACCCTTCTTAGGGCCTGTATCAGTCAGTGCTTACTTGGAGAAACAGATTTAATGCAAGATATACAAATAGATAAGAATTTACAAGATTGGCTTACCATGACTGCCCACAGAGTCAGGTGTGACAGAGTGCAAGTGGCCTGTTTGTGCTCTGGAGATCTAAAAGATCCAGCTGAAGGCCTGAAGTCCACTGGAGTGGCCTGCATGACTCCATAGCAGGAGGCCAAAGGGTCTGCAATAGAAGACCAAAGATATGTCCAATTTGAAGGCAAAGACTGGAGACCCTCTGAAGAAACAAAACTGACCCTTACTTCTTTGTGTCCCCTTTATAGCATTCAGGTGGCAAGCTACCCTAGGGTGGGTCTTCTGTCTTCAGTAAATCCCCTCAACCACACTCAAAACTATGCTGAATCAATTTAGTTGGGTGTTTCTTACTCAATTTGACAAAATTAGTTAACTATCACAGGGCCCACGGGGTTTCTTTTCAAATGAAAGATTTACTTCTTTGCACCCTGGAACCTCCATGGGGACAACGGGTGTCTTGTTGAGTCCTGAAATGTTCTGAAAGCCTCTTTCTTGTTCCAGTTTCTTTTTAATTACACTACTCTCTTAAACAACCACACCTCCTTTGGGCTGAAATTTACACATGGTTCTTCTTTGAAAATGTCCTCCTTTGCCTTTGATAATGCCAGCAGTGAATCTTCCCTGTAGGTGCATGCCTAGCACTGTGTTCTAACCATGGACAGCACAGGACAGATCCTTGGTTTACTCTTGGGGTCACACTGTGGCTGTGCTTGCCCAGGGGTTGCTGAAGAGGAAAACCCTTCTTTGGGGTACAATGAAACCAGTCTTAACAAGAAAATTTATAGCAGTAAATACCCATATCAGGAAAACAGAGCAAGTGCATATAAACAACTTAATGGTGAACCTCAAACTTCTAGAAAAAGAAGAGCAGGCTAAGCCAAAAACTCGTATAAGGGAGGAAATTATAGAGATCAGAGTGGAAATTAATACATTGGAGACCAAACAAACAAACAAACAAAACCAATAAAAAGAATTAATGAATCAAAGACTTGGTTCTTTGAAAGATTAAATAAAATTGACAAATCCTAAGCCAACCTTATAAAAAAAAGAAAGGACTCAAATCCACACAATTAGGAATGAATCGGGTGAAATCATGACAGACCCTGCAGAAATTCAGAAGACCATCTATAACTACTTTGAAAACTTGTATTCTAATGAGATGGAAAACACAGAAGAGATGGACAGATTCCTAGATACATAGGAATTACCAAAGCTGAATCAAGAAGATATAAAAATCCTAAATAACCCAATATCAATAAATGAAATCAAAGATGTGATTAAAAACCTAGCAACAAAGAAAAGCCCTGGGCCTGACAGATTCACTGCAGAAATCTACAAGAAATTTAGAGAAGACCTAACACCACTACTTCTCAAACTCTTTAATGAAATTGAAAGGGAAGCAATACTCCCAAATTCATTCCTGGAAGCAAGCATTATCCTGATACCGAAACCAGAGAAGGACCCAACTAAGAAAGGAAATTATGGGCCAATTTCTCTAGTGAACATTAATGCAAAACTCCTCAGTAAGATACTGGCAAATCATCAAGAAGATTTTACACCATGATCAAGTGGGACTCATTCCAGGGATGCAGGAATGGTTCAACATATGTAGAACCATAAATATAACACACCATATTAACAGAGCCAAGGACAAAAAGCATATGATCATCTCAATAGATGCAGAAAAAGCTTTTGACAAGGTCAAGCACCCATTCATGATAAAATCCCTATGGAAAATTGGAATAGATGGTCTTTATCTCAATCTTATAAAAGCCATCTATGACAAAGCAACAGCCAACATCATACTAAATGGACAAAAACTGAAAACTGTCTAAAATCAGGAACAAAACAAGGATGTTCACTGTCTCTGCTCTTATTCAACATAGTCCTGGAAACTTTAGCTGGAGCAATTAGACAAGAGAAAGAAACAAAAGGAATAAAAAGAGGAAACAAAGCAGTTAAACTATCATTATTTGCAGATGACATGATTCTCTACTTAGAAGACCCCAAAAGCTCCACTAAATGACTACTAGATTTAATAAGCAACCTCAGTAGCATAACTGGTTACAAAGTCAGCACTCAAAAATCAACAGCCTTCCTGAACATGAATAACAAACTCACTGAGAGAGAAATCAGGGAAGCAACACCTTTCACAATAGCATTTAAAAAAATGAAATACCTAGAAATCAAGCTAACGAAGGAGGTAAAAGACCTCTATGTTAAAAACTATGGAACACTGAAGAAGGAGATTGAAGAGGATCTTAGAACATGGAGAGGTATCCCATGCTCTTGGGTGGGAAGAACTAGTATAGCAAAAATGGCCATACTTCCAAAACTGTTACAGATTCAGTGCAATCCCAATCAAAATTCCTATAGCATATCTCACAGAATTAGAGAAAACAATCCTAAAATTCATCTGGAACCAGAAGAGACTTAGAAAGCAAAGGCAATTCTGGGTAACAAAGACAAGACAGGGGGCATCAGAATCCCTGACTTGAAATTATACTATAAAGCTACTGTGATTAAAAACAGTGTGGTACTGGCAAAAACAAACAAACAAACAAGTCCCAAAGATCAATGGAACAGATTAGAAGATGCAGAAACAACTCCAGACACACTAAGCCACCTTATCATTGACAAAGGTGCCAAACACATTCACTGGGAGAAAGACAGCCTGTCTTGGTTACTTTTCTCTCGTTGCTGAGACAAACACCTGACACCCAAAATTAGGGAAGAAAAGGTTTATTTAGCTTACAGTTTCTGGGAATTTCAGTCCATAATTAGTTGACTCCAAGGCAAGGTGGCATGGCACTGGGGCAACACTTAAGGCAGCAGCCAGAGCAAAAAGGGGGCAGCTGTTCATGGCGGCTGCAAGCGGCAAGAGCAAACCACGCCAGAGAGGGGAAAACACGCCCCCATTCCGACCTTATATTGTATGTCAGCTCCCCCCCGGGTAGGTGCAGAACTCACACCACCAATCTCAGTGCTACACAACGAATCAATCACAAATGCTAGATTCAGCCACTTCCATGACTACATGAGGCTTGGGGGGCCATCTATATACAAACCGTAACACAGCCTCTTTAATAAATGGTGCTAGAAAACTGGCTCTACACATGCCAAGATAAAAACTGGACTCATGTCTTTCACCATGCACTAACCTAAAATCAGAATGGGTCAAAGATCTTAATATTAAAACAGAAGCATTAAATCTGCTGGAAGATAAAGAAGGTAAAACTCTTGAAGATATTGGTGTAGCCAAAGACTTATATGAACAAAATCCTGATTGTACAAGAGCTATCACAAAGAATCAACAACTGGTATCTCATCCTATTGAAAAGCTTTTTGACAGCAAGAGAAACCACCAACAGAGTGAAGAGACAACCCACAGCATGGGAGAAAATGTTTGCCAGCTGTAACTCAATCAAAGGATTACTAGGAGAACATATAAAGAACTCAAAAAAAAAATCAGTCCTCCCAGATTAAAAGATTCAGGGCTGGGGATTTAACTCAGTGGCCTAAGGGCCTGCCTGGCAAGTGTGGGGTTGTGAGTTTGATCCCTGGTACCAAAAAAAAGATTTAAAGATCCAATCCAAAAGTGGGCATCTGAGCCGGGCATGGTGGCTCACGCTTGTAATCCCAGCCCTCGGGAGGCTGAGACAGGCGGATCATTGTGAGTTCGAGACCAGCCTGGGCTACAAAGTGAGCTCAAGGCCAGCCTGAATGGCATAGTGAAACCCTGTCTCTAAAACAGGGCTGGGGATCTAGCTCAGCGGTCTAAGCACCTGCCCGGCAAGCACAAGGTCATGAGTTCAATCCCTGGTGCTGCAAAAAAAAAGGGCATCTGTCATGAATACACACTTCTCAGATGAAGAGATACAAACAGTAAATAAATACGTGAAAAAATGTTCTACATCACTGGTCATTCAAGAAATGCAAATTAAAAACACAGATTCCACCTCACTCCAGAAAGAATGGCTATCATCAAAAAATCAAACAATAACAAATGCTGGCAGGGCTGTGGGGAAATAGGAACCCTTCTCCACTGTTGGTGGCAGTGTAGACTGGTGCAACCACTGTGGAAATCAGTGTGGTGATTCCTCAAACAACTAGGACTAGAGGTCCCATTCAACCCAGCTATTCCCCTTCTGCGTATCTTCTCAAAAGAATTAATAACATCACACCACAGAGATATATTTGCACCCATTTTTAGAGCAGCACAGATCTTGTGAACACTCTAAATGCCCATTGACTGAGGAATGGATAAAAAAGATGTAGTGTTTTTATACGATGGAGTACTACTCGGCCATAATGATGGATTAAACTGGAGACTTTTATAGGTAAATGGATGCAACTTGAGACCATACTCATTAGTGAAATAAATAAGACACACATGTGTAAACATCTTGTCTCATTAGTGTGAAAAGCTGAAAGAAATGTACAGGCATATGTATATTTATATGTATATGTATATAAAAAATAGTTAAGATAGTTATACCACTAATTTCTCTGAGTTCACTGAAGAGAAAGATTTGTGCTGGTATTGTTCAATTGAATGCAGAGGTCTTGTGCTCTGGGTGAATGATTTGGGGATAACAACGTACAATGTATGTACCATTGTTGTCCCCTGATTGACATGTTTTGAAAATTTTTAGTTTCTTCTCCTCCTCCTCCTCCTTCTTCTCCTCCTCCTCCTCTTTTTTTTCCTTCTTCTTCTCCTCCTCCTCCTCTTCCTTCTTCATTTTTTTTTCTCCTTGAAATAAAATGGATTTGGAAAAAAAATCACATTCTTTCCATTGGGGATGACAGGGTGTTCATATGGTCCTGTTTAGAGGTTGGGGGGGAGGCAACGAGGTATAAGGCACCTGGTCATACCTCCTGGGAATCCGTGGAGCACACAATCCTGCCAGGCAGAGAACTGTGGAGAGACATCTATGCACTCCCAGGTGGCAGTGTCAACTGGCACACTGTCTTCGGGAGTCTGAGCACATGGCG
>RJWT010022410.1:0-17187 GCA_004365215.1 Cuniculus paca
ACATTATAATTCTCTCAGTTTTTCTTATCTAAGACACACTGTTGTCACCAAAAATCATCTTCTTAAACTTCTGCATTGAACAGAATTTACCAGAACTTTAGGTATTTCTCCTGATCACATCGATTGTCCTTCCAAATCTGGTCTAGGCCTGCTTTAAATCACTACAGTCTTTACTTTTAGACCCTACCCAGCCTTTCTACAAACTCTTGGTAAATTTTTTCCACTTTCCTGCTTCTTTTATGGAGTGAATCTCCAAGCTTTAAGATTTCTATGCCTAAAAAACATTGCAATATAAATATATATCTTAAATAATTTCAAGTGGTAGATTTTGCTGAAAGTATAACGATTCCATAATATCTTGCTTCACACACGAGTCTCTACCAGACAGGCTCCGTCCTTGGTCATTTGTTTTAATATTTTATCATTTACTTGCTGGAATGTAAGATGCCAGTTAAACAAATATATTGATAGCATAAATCTAAGAAGCTGTCATGTAGAATGACAGCAGCAGTGTTTACAATGATGCTTTTTTGAAAAGCTATGATGAAAGATCAATACCAGGCTCAAGCAATGCAACACGGAAAATAGCCAATCTCGTATAGAGATTGTGTATGCATATGTGTCTGTTTAAAGCAGAACTATGTGCAGAATTTAGGACAGCAAAATGAATCTGGATAGAACTGGAATGAAATCAGTGAAATATCACTCTTACTTTTGTGACTTTGGCCAATTATTGAATTTTTAAGACAGTTTTCTCTCTTTTGCTTGGAAATGTGAAAGAATTAAGCAAGATAATATGCAAAAAGTACTTTGCATACTACAAAACACTAGGTAAATATTCAAGAAATTTTAATCATTATTGTATGGAAGAGATTGAAAGTAAAGCAATTTATCTGATAAAATTCTGGGATTAATAGTTAATCATAACAATATGAGCTATAATGTAATTCAATAGCTAAACAAGCTGAGAAAATTTTGCTCTGTACTATCAGAAACATATAGTTACCTCAAATAAATGAGCAACCACTGTTAGGTTGTGGTCTGGAAAAGATGCGCAGAAATCACCTGGGAAGATTAATATTGTACACCAGAGGATTCCACAAGTCACAGGTCTCGGGAAGTCTGTGTCTCTGCATGGCACATGCTGTTGCTGACAAGGCTGACATTGAACATTGGGAAGGGTCTAGAACAAGTCTGCTATATACGTTTCATGGTAGGTACCAAATTTGAGAACTATTGGTAAATCAGACATAATTTTAAGGAAGATGATCAACATGCTGAAAGATCAGAAACTTCTTTAAATGAAAAAAATAAAGGTGAATAGTTATAACAACATGCGATTTAACTTTGCTTATTTAAATTATATGAAAAACATTACAACTAATTTATTAAACTATGAAGTATTGAGGTATTTTAAGAAATACGTTGAGTTTAAATTTTTAAAATATTGTAGTAAAAGACGTATTTCCATTAATTTCCCTCAAAATACTCTTCTTTACTTTGAACATGCTTATCCCATCGTTCCTGCCATTTCCTGAAGCAGTTCTGGAAGTCCTCTTTTGTGTCTTTCGCTGCACTGTCATGACTGCCTTCATGTACTCAGTCAATTCAAAACATTTAGCTTTCATGACCATTTGACTCTGGGGAAGAGCCAGAAGTGGCACAGAACCAAATATGGTCAATAAAGTGGACAAGGATACAGCATAATCTTTTTGTGAGTCTGCCTTTCCAGTAGATAGCACTTGGCAACAGCATTCAGTGAATTTTTTACTATAACTTGCAAAGAAATTCACTAGGTAGACTTCCAACACCCCCTAGAAAACAGGAAGAATGGTAGGATGTGTGTCCCAAGTGCATTCAGAGTATTTTGAAAAGGATTAATGGCAATGTGTCTTTCATCATAATGCATTTTTAAGTTAAAACATTCACCACAGTTTTTTATCATCTCTTGTGCTAATATTTAAGAAAAAACAGAGCTTTCCCCTGTCTTCCTCACTTTAGACAAATAAGCAACTCATCAAAATTTAAAAATTATTATTTTGAATATAGATACGAAGTGCTAAATTGCCAAAAATGTTCATTATATATTTAATCTTCATATTGTCCTCTTACTAAGAGTCTAATATTAATCTTAAAATATTTGTTAAGTAACCTACTATATATTCCTGTGTTTGATCCTAGAAGCACATAAGAACAGCCTTAAAAACTCATAAATAGGCAAGAAAGACACATAAACATCTATAACAAGTAAAACATAAGCAAACACAAAACAATTTGCAAAACCACTATCATAAGAAACTGAATATTCAAAGAGAGCCAAAGTTGCAAAATATAAAATCTTTTTTCAGTAAAGTATAAAAAAATGCATATTAAGAAACAAGAATCAGATACACAGCCAAAATCTCAACCACATTTAATTCATTGTTCAGAATAATGTCATGTTTTAGTCCTAAAATTATCCTATCAATTTTATATCGTTACACATTATTGTTGGATATAGAGCTACAGAATATGCTACTGTAACTGGAAGTAGTAATTTATAAACTAATAACAATACAATAACTTCAAAGTCCCTAAAATTATTCTAATCAAACAATAACAATCTTCAAAGGAGTTGTTTTGTTCTCATATCGGCTTATTTTCAATTGGTTTCCCTTTTCTCTGTCAAAGTCACTATTAAATGGATAGTAACTAGCACCAATGAAGATACATTCTTTCATGCCCTGCTTTGTCCTACAGAAAGTATATATTAATTTAAGAAATGATGACCTGAAGGTAATTTTATACCTTATAAATAAATATTATTATATGCTATTATGATTATATATTGGTATGTATCTATGTGCTTGGGTATTGGGTAATGTTTTCTTAAAACGTTTCCTTATTACTAGCATTATCCAGATACAGATAGCAATCAGATATTTTCTCCCAATCTGCATTGATTTTCTCTGATATCTGTGATCAAAAGAAAAGAACAGGAAGACTGCTGAAAGGAACACAGCATTTGAAGAGTAGAAATGTGTAGACATTGTACAGTGAATGATGGATTTTTAAAAAATTTAGGTCAATTATGTTAAATTTAAATTTTAAATCAGTTGTCAAATTAAGAGTGCTGTTCTACTAATGCAAGAAAAAATTCTAAGTCAGCCTCAAAGGGCTGGAGTTAAGAATTTTGGGTAATAGATCTGGGTGTGGTAGTGCACACCTATGATCCCAGCAGTTGGGAGGCAGAGACAGCAAGATTGCTGTGAGTTCGTGGCCATCGTGGACTGCATAATGAGACCCCATCTCCAAGAAAAAAAACATTGAGGATAAAAAAGTTCTATCACTGATTAAATAGATCTAGGTGGTGTTATTCAGATACTGTCACTGACCGTACTAAGGTGGTGGCAGTATAAAGGAGATGAGAATTAGGACATGGAATCTTTCAATTCTGTAGCCCAGACTGGCCTCAAACTCAATGATTTTCCTGGCTCAGCCTCCTGAGTGCTAGGATTACAAACTCAGTGATCGACCTACTGCAATCTTCTGAGTGCTAAGATTACCACGGCTGGCTAATAATAAACTCCACGCTCAACAAAGCAAGGTGCTATTCTATTTTGTTTTGTTTTGCTTTCTATTTTGACCCAAAGCAGTAGAAAAACTCACATTCTTTTCTTGGCCCTCATATCTCATTATTCTGAAATCAGGTGAATTCTGAATGCAGTTCAATTAAAGTCTGAAATGATAGCTGTGCCAAAGAAAGGCTAGTGACCACACAGGCAGAGCAGAAGCTGAAGAACTTTAGCATGAACCTAGGCTTATTATGGGACATTTCCTAGGATTGTGAGAAGATGGAAATCCCCTCTTTAAATGTGCCAGCCCCACTTGAATCAATCTGACAGGAGCTAAGGGGATGACAAAGGATTTTACAAGCAGCAGGGTACAAATAGTTTCAAAGAAACACACACACACACACACACACACATGCACACACACACACAAATAAAATAATGGAGCCCTCCAGGATCAAGGAAAGATGTAGAGGAAGTGTCTTGAATTCCTTATTCTGGAGCATTTTTCAAGTGCAAAGAACTTAGGTGAGTGTTTTGTTTTATTTTGTTTTGTTTTGCTTTGTTTTAACAAATAATGCCCATTTAGTCCGATTTGGAGAGGTTAGATAAACGAGGTGGGAGTATTGAAAGATGGAAATGTGAGCTCTTGCTTTCTCTGTGTTTTAAACGAACAAAAGAATATCAGCAATTGTTTGAATGAAATGTACTGTATATGATTTGAAGCGAATAAGTGCAAGACCTTAAGATCAACATAATTTGCCCTTTAAAATGCTGCTGTGTGCAGAGTGAAGAAGTTGCTTAATATATCACTTAAAAGCATCTATTTATACATGACTTTCCTATTTATTACAGTTTGAAATTGTCACATTCTGCCAAGGTATTCATTCTATTCTAAGAAAAACTTTTAGATACTTTGAACATGAAAGCTAAGGACACTGCCTGAAGATCCCCAGATGCTTGGCCACTGGTGCTGAGATGTTGGAGTGCCCGGGCACTAACAGTGGATGTGATGCTTCTATCTCCACTCGTAATGTTTACCTTGATCATCATGTAAAGCTGATAAATTTGCACTGCCATTTTCGCAAATAATTGTTCCCTGCAATGGAACACAACTAGAAATCTCTCAACACCATACTGACATGGAATTCTGCAGTAAGAATGAATAATGGAGACACGATTTCTCTTTTACATAATAATTTAAGGTCCCACTTATCAAACTATAGTTTTCACAGTATTTTAAACATAGAGAGATTCGCTATTGCGTTTTTTCGAAAGTCAAAAAGCTTTGTCAAATGCTTAAAAATTTTGAAATATGTAATATGAATATGTGGGATTTAGGTTGACAGTTGCATTCTTTGACTTCTAGCTATGCCTATTACTTTTCCACAATTGGAAGTGCTACACAATGAAATCATATGATTTTTAAGATGTGACTATTACTTTGGAGATTAAACACCAGAAATTTCTCCCATGTCATAGATGTCATAGATTTTTTTTTCCCAAAAGAATCATTTTTAGATAGTATATCTCAGTATAATTTTTAGAGCATTTATTTAGAATAAAAAAGAAATGTCACACACATATTAAGGGAGATGAAAAAGCTAATGCCTGTAAAAGAAAAAGACTTTAAAAAGTACTGGCAAATCAGATACGGACTGAAAGCTTGAAGAACTTGGACATTATTATGATTGTTTAAACTCCATGAACAAGGAAACATTAAATTCACCAATAAAAGATGGAAGAACTTGGGATGGGAAGGAAGATGAAGTTAAGTTTAGCTTGAGATTTGTCAGGCACAAGTCAAAGCAGGGGAGATACTCAGAATGTTTATTCCTATCCACCTGATTGGAAATCAGACCAATAAAAATATTACAGAGCAATGTCTCTAGGAAAAAATAAAGATGTTCCTGTGGATGGTGGAAGCAATGGCAGCTCCGTGAAGATAAACCTGAGAGGCAGGAGTCTAACTAGTTGCACTGTAGGTGCTGTGGTTCCAAAGGCACACGCAAAACTTTTAGACTTCAGTTTCATTATTTTCTCCTGACTTATCTAGTACCACCACAGACCAAGTGTCAAGAAGTGCTCAGTAAATAATTTATGAGCTAAGTTATATTGTTCTTCATGCAAGAGAATGTAACATACAAGACACTAACATAGCAGAGAGGTTGGGCCCTTAGTGTATTTCCTGCCCTCACAGAGTTTCTATTGTACTAGGAGGAGGAAGAGTGAGAAATGAGCAAGTGAATATCTAGTGTGCCAAACACTGAGCAGAATCCATGTGAAAAAGCGAAATAGAGTGAGAGGAAAGAAGGTAGAGATGTGGACATTACGCTTATGTATTAAGTAGTTAGAGGAAGCTTTGCTGATAATTTATCTTTTAGTTGGGGAATTGAGAGAAGCAAAGGTGAAAGGGACCTTGACTTTCTCAGGACAAAACTCAGGCTCATTCTGTATAAGAGTCAGAAATGCAAAGGTCTGGGAGTGGGACTCAAGTTTGCCTGTTAGGGTGAATGAGATGGATAAATAATAGAGACCTTATTAGAAAAGGGACAGGGATTTACTCAGTAAAGCTCTTTTAAAGGCACTGGCATAGCTGAAACTCAGTAAGGGAGTTTGTAGGGGTGAATGAACATCGCTTGCTTAGGCGTCAGGGTTATCATGTGGGACACTGCACAATTAGGGAAATCAAAATGGAGGTGAGGAAATATTCTGGAAGCAATTGTGCCACAACACAAGTCCAGAATGACAGTGGGACCTGGACATTGCTGAAGGTGTTAAGTAGCACTCTGAATGAGCTTCAGAGAAAGGGTCCCAATATTTGCAGATTGACTTAATGATCGATGTGAGGGAAATAAGTTGACAACTATCAATACAAAGATTTTATCTGACCAACTAGGAAATTTCCATTTACTCGTATGACAAAGACAGGGAGGAGAGCAGAGTGGGTTTGGAGTTGTCAAAAACACAATGAGATTCAAGAGAGAGCTGTGGACTATGGCTCAAATGAGAGAGTAATGGACAGTATTCGCAGTATGCCTCATAGAGTGGGCTTGCCGGACAGAGCGTGTGGAGTGCAAATCATGTGCTGGTGCTTTATTTGGAAGGTGACATACTAAGGGCAGCCAGAAGAAATGGAGAGACAGGCAAGGTTGGGAGGTGACCCAAAAGACAAGGTACATGGCAGCTGTGTGCAATGTGCTCAGCCTCCTTAAAGAGGAGAGGTTTTGAGGAAGCACAGCACCTTCTGTGGAGAAGTTGTATAGCTGAAGAAAGGTCAGAGCAAACTACAAAACAGGCCACCAAAAGAGAAGTGTCAAGGAAATCATGTCCCATAAGGACAACGGATGCTGTTGATAGGTCAAGTTCAATGGAGAGGAAGAATGAAGGAAAAATAAGAAATAAAGACAAAGAAAGGAAAGAGGCAAAAAGTGTTTTTTTTTTTCTTTTTAACTCTAAGGTGACTTTTTTTTTTTTTTGGTCTTTTTGAGACAAAGTCTTGCTATGGTGTTCAGGGTTGGCCCTGAGCTCACTTTGTAGCCCAGGCTGGTCTCGAACTTGAAACAATCCTCCTGCCTCAGACTGCTGAGTACTGAGATTACAGGCGTGTGCCACCAACGCCTGACTTTTTTTCTTTTTTAAATGACAATTTATTTGTCAAATGCATGAATCATGTTTGTTCTTAACTTCAAAGCAGTATTTTAAATTGCAAGTTGTTTCATAAATATCTAAAAATATCTATTCCTCCTAAACATGTGAGAAATTTTAAGTCCAAATTTGTTTTAATTTTGAAAAAGAAATTTTAAACTGAAAGGTAGCATTGTAAATATCATATATGACATATCTTGAAGTAGATATGTGTTGTGAGGCTATTGAATTTAGTTAATCAACAAATGTATTCCCTGCTCTAGTTATAATTTTGATAAAGAGATCACTTAATATGCATTTTCCTTGTATTTTTCAAGAGTAAGATGGATTATCAGTAACCTAGTTCCATGGTGTGCAATAGATCTCTTGAATATACCCCTGTTAAGTATAATTATATATCCTTAGACCAACTTCTAATTTCCCCTTCCAACTAACCACAGTGTCCTGCCTGTGGTAATCGCTATTTTACTATATTTATGAAGTCAACTGTTGGATTCTACATATGATTCAGATCATGTGACCCATGTTTTCCGTGCCTTGTTTATTTCAGTTAATGCCATAATTTATATTACACTTATAGTCATGCTGAAGGAAGGCTCTAAGAGATCTATTTCTCACATCTATAACCCTCCCAATCACCTAATGATGAGTTTAGTTCCCTAAATTCCTAAATTAGAAATATTTAACTAACAAAACACATAAGCACAGCAAAATTTTTGGAAAAGTTTACATAGTAGCCCAAGGAAATAGTCAATGATAAACTTGGCTTTAAAATTTCACCTAGTAAGATAATTCAGAATAAAACTGATATCAACATACAAAATTAAATATATCAGAAATTACATCACTATCTTCTAATAGTCCCAGTTAAAACACAACTTCGTTTTTTTTTTGTTTTTCTAGCTTTTTATACATTGTAATATTTGAATGGAAAGGAAATAAGATCATTATAGACAGAGATCACGTGAACTTTCAAAATTCACAGAAACTTGTGAATAAATATGAAATTGGAGATTCGTAATTAACATATTCCTATCAGCTCGTGTCTTTTTCTGTATTTGAAATCTCCTGAAAGTAGGTGCTAAATATAAATACCAGTTGATAGGTCTCTGTATTAGTTTCTACATAGGCCTTAAAAGTTCCTAAGAAGCAGTTTAAAATAGCACTTACTCTTTCACAGTTTAAGACACAAGTCCAAACTCAAGGTGTTGGCCAAGGTGACAACTCTGGAAGCTCAGCGAGCACAATCTGCTTGTGCTTTGCCCCTGGCTTCTGGGCGAGGGCCGCTGGTGATGCTTGGCAACCCTTAGCCTGCAGTCTCCGACTTCACACCGGCTCCCCCGCGGTACTCCTCCCCCCTCCTTTATGGTTTCCTCTAGGACGTGTGTCACTGGTTGAAGTGATGTCAGTCTACCTCAGAAGAACCTCATCTCAACATCATTGCTTCAGGACCTCTGCGTAGACCCTTGTTCTATGTGAGGTCACATTCCGTTGCTCCATATGAACAAGAATTTTGGGGAGAGACTATTCAACCCCCTGCAGCTCCCATCGGTGTCCGTTTCTTGTACGATAAATTTTGGCAGTTTCTTTTTCTTCTTTCATAATTTCCTACACTTCTTTCATTATCTTTCTTGACTGCTGGTATTTATCCTTGAGGCTTATTAGGTATATAAATTTAAAACAGTAATATCCTTTTTACACGGAGTTTGTCATGGCCAGGGGAACATTTAATAAGTGATTGAATAGCAAATAGCAATTCATTAGTACTTATACTTTCTTTAATTAAAACAGCATGTTATTCTGCACCTCAGAAGTAATTATGTGTTCTACTGTTTTGTGGTTCTATTAACATAAAATTTGGCTTATTACAAAAAAATAGATAAAGCAACATGCTGTTTTAGACAGCAAAAGATACACTGAGTAAAAGGAATCATAATTAGTATGTTCAAAGGCATGGTATGTGTCAGAATATAAAAATCTGAACTGGAAAAATTTATATATTTGAGTCAAAAATAAAAATGATGAAAGGAGAAATCTGAACTCAAATACTGACAGTTTGAAGATACTAAATTTTTTCTGATTGGGATCTAAAATAGCATTGATTTGAAGTTTGTTTCCTTGGAGTTAGGGACATTGAATTGTTATGGGCAGCCAAGTTAGACAGAAATATTACAAGCAGACAGACAGGGTTAGGCCCTCGAAGGAGCCAGTGCAGAAGGCCAGATACCTTGCAACTGCTGGGGAGACAGACACCTCCGCTGTGGGCCAGGCCTCAAAACAAAAGATAAATCAAATATACCCACTTCCTAAGGATAAGCATCAGGAGTTGATATTCTAAATAGGCTCCTATGGAAGCCGGAGGTCACCATCCCAAACCCCTACATGAAAACCCCCTGCTCTATATTCATGCCTATGTGCTATGTGACGCGCTTCCCCATTCGTCTCTGATTTAATCAATTTTACTTGAGCAATTAATCTTATTGGTTGGCCATAGTTTTGTCTTACTTCATGCCTGCTTTATGAGTTCCCATGTTTCCCCACTTTGCACCTGCCTCACTTTGTGGTTTTACTCTACAAAAGTCCCTAAAAAGACAGAGTCTCTGGCAACCCACTCGGGACCCTTTCTGTCTGTCTCTCATACAGAGACTTTCTCTCAATAAATATATTCTGCTCATAACCTCTGTTGTTCCTAAAATTCATTCTTCAATTTTAGAGAACACGAACTTGTACCGAACATCTAGTAGGTTAAATTTTGTTCCCCTATAGCAGTAGCTGTCTGTAAGTATCTCCATGTTTTAAAAAATACAATTTACAGTTTCATGAACTCACATAAGATTCTAGTGAATATCTTCTGTTTTGTATTAAGAAAAATGTCAATTTCTCATCTTTGGTAGGTCAGTTTCATAATAGATATATAGATGCTTGATATTTCAAGTTAAATACATTAAATATTGCCTACAGTAATGAAATATTTTGAATGTTTTAACTGATACCCTGTACTTTAAATGTTCAATACATTTATAACAATATAGACAAAATTTAATTATAAACTTTCCTTGTAGGCTCCTTAAAGTCTTATAAACAGATATAATACACATGTTCATAAATAAACCATCTCATTAAATACATTTTATGCATTTTTAGGGATTTACAATAATTACATCAATTTCAATAACTCTTAGTTTCAGTCAAACTTTGTGTTGAATTCTTCATAATTCCATGTATTTTCCCAGATGCCTTTAGGTACATCGGCATAAACTTAAGAAAACAAGCAAATTTAATGTTTCCATGGTAGCATTTTTGATAAGTCATGAAGTTGTAAAGTGACTATCATATTTGGAGATAGATTTGTTGCAAATTCTGATAGCATTTACTAATATCCTTAAACCTATACTGTTTTCATGGTTACAGTATGAGGCTCATGATCATCACTTTATGTGTAATGCACTGAAAAATAATTTTATAATCATGACACTATAATTTTCACTGAATATACACTAATATAAAGCAATTTTTGTTATACTATCAAACTGTATAAAACATGAATTCATAAGAATGCATTTTTGATATCAAACATGAAAAATAATGCCCAGATTCTAGGTGCTCTTATCAGAAAAAAAGGAATGAAAGAGAAATTAAGTAATTCTTATCTTGTTTGATTTCATCTTATTACCACTATCTAATAGCATTTTTACACATTATTGATCCAAATCAATGCTTAAGTTGAGATACAATTTGTAGTCTCGCATCAGTTGAAACCTACTGTGACTCTGGAATTGAATGTGTGACAGAAGCCCTTTAGATGGTGGTCTTTCTTCTCCCCCATATTAAATCTCTGCTTAGAGTAAATGTCCTCTGATCCACCTTCAGCATTAATTCTATGCCTGTCATGATTAAGTCATTTATCTTTTCCAGTTATTACTTTCTGCCTTGAAATAGTAAGGATGACAGGAAAGTGCTCCACCTCCCTCTCTGGCAAAGATGGGAAAATGAAGAAGATGGAAGAATGAATGAAACAGTGCCTACATGGAGTACTGAAAATGATCAGTTCCTACAGGTACCAATCACAGCACACTGAAGATTATGTTTAACTCTTTAGAAAGGCAAGCATAAAAAATAGCAAACAAAAGCAAAGAATTATCTTCATTTGAAGTCAGTCGCTAAAAATATTTGTTGAAACTTTTGATTCCCAGAGTGCGGGTACCATTTTAGAATTCAATAGATGCACTGGCAAAATAAATGGTTTTGCTGAATAACAAAATCAGCCAATTCTTCAGAAAACTTCTTGTACCTGTGCCTGCCAGAAACCATCTCACGACTTTAGAGGCTAATGACTTAAATATACCAGTCATCTGTTTGCACTGAAACGTCTTATAAATAGACTCAACATGATTCTTCTTTAATGAAAAAGAAATACGGTTTTTATGTGCTGCTTTCATTCTCATGGGGCAAAGACACTTTGTTCTCAATTTTAAACCAAATACTATTATCAATATCCCTGGGAAATTCTACCTAATTAACATGCTCTAGTCGTAAAATCTGCCAAATAAAAACTTGGTTAGGTTTTTCAAGGAACTGCATTTAATTAGTAATACATAGTGGATTTGCTTGTGTAACTTACTGAAATCAAGGAGATTGTGATTTTGTCAAAATAAAGTGAAAATTAGAACATGTAATGGATATCAGTAGAATAAAATGCTCTTCTTCCCAAATTAGGGCCTCATCTGGCTGACAAAACCAAAGGGGAAAAGCACACATTCTTGGTCAGAACAAATACTGAGATTATGTTTCAAAATTCCTCTGCCACAGCCAGTGGTGATGGCTCAGACCACGAGGCAGCTCTAGGTCTGCACTCCACCCATACCCATTGCCTGTCCCTTTTTGAGAATCTAACTTTAAAAAGGAAAAGTTAAAAAAAAATAAAAGCAAAGTGAAACCAGATAACTGGACATGCAATCATATGATTTAGGAGCTGTGTTTTCTTCAGTTCAAAAATTCAAACAAAAGTTATGCCAGTATTCAGTAACCATGTATCAAGGCCCTACTCCAATACTTAAAAAGAAAGTAAAGAAAATGGGCCATTAGGAAAATTATGTGATCAAAGTCTGCCATCCACTCTTCTCTTTGTGGATAGGTCATCACTTCCATCCCTGTTGGCAATAGTGATGCAGGAGCATTATGTAAATCACAACCAAGAGAAACAGATAGAAATTGGATGTCCAAGAAATTTAATGCTTATGTCTATAGCTTATTATTTATATATTTGCTTTAGAAATCTTCTCATGTTCATAAATATCTTGATAGTTTAGACTAAGATTTTCTTCATTGTGGTTTAACCTAAACATAAAAGTGAAAAACACAGCATGATAACTTAGATTTGGACGTTTCAGGTCATTGTGTGACTGCACCAGGAACCACCTAGTGAATCAGGGCATTTGACTGGAAAAGGGAGATTTAATTCAGATAAACTAATGGCTTGACCTTTGTGAAATGGTAGACAGGAAATGTAGTATCGGCGGTCGAAGATTTTTTGCTACGATGGCTTAATAGTAGATATTGTGATAATGAAAGGGAAAGAAAGGGCTCAAAAGGAAAGAACAATGGGGATACGGGAAAGGAGAAAAGAAAGGGAAGATTGTATTTTTATAGGTACACATACATAAATGTACATATTTATGTATATGTATATACAAGATAGTTAACTATACTACTAATCTCTGTTAGTTCATCAAAAAGAGCAGTTCGTGCTTTCATAGTTCGATTGTTTGATTATTTTTTCATGCCTAAATCTTGTAACCTGAACAACTAATTCTAAGATAACAATATGCAATATGTTAATTTCCTACTTTTTTTTTGAAATTCTGTATTGTTTCTATCCTTTTTTCTGTATTCCTTTTTAAAATACAAAAAAAATTTTGTTATTAACTTTTTAAATGTGAAAACATTCTTAACTTTCTGACCCAACAGTAGTCTTATCACTATGATTTACTTGTCCCTTATTTAGACCCTTAAAATTGGTTCTGACCTCTGTCATTCCTACCACTCCAACGTGGTATTATTTTGATCTGCTGTTTTAGCTGAAAGTGGGGAGCAGTTTTGTAAACTTCTGCTCAGCCCTTTCCAGTGAGGGTCGTTTGCCACTTTTCTCCTACGTGTCTCTATTATAGGAGGTCGATGGTTACATTTGGGATCTTCATATTCTAATGAATATGGACTCTGTGTTTAGCAGTCCTCTAAATATGTGTGGTCACACTTTCTCCAGTTAAGGGGTAAATTGTGCCCCTCAGAAATTAGTATGTTGAAATACTACCTCTAGTACCTAAGAATTTAGGGTTTAATTAATTGCAATGTAAAGAGTTAAAATGAGGTTTTAGTGGAATAGAGTGGGTCATAATACATATGACTGTGCCCTAATAAAAGGTGGAAATTTGCGCACAGAGATATACAAACAGAACCTCATCTGAAGAGGAAGGCATTGGAGTGATGTTTCTACAAACCAAAGAAAGTTAGACTGTATTAGTAACCCCTAGAAGCTAGAAGAGGGGCATGGAGTAGATTCTCTCTCACAAACCCTCAAAGTGAAACAATCCAGTCAATACCTGTGAATTCTGATGTCTAGAATCCAGAAGCACAAAGCAAAACATTTTTCTCTAAGTCATTCAGTTAGTCATTTTGTTGTCATGGCAGCCCAGCAAATTAACAGAACTAGTACACATTTACCCAAGGAATTTTCTGTAGAGACCTTTGGGAAAGAACTGGCAAATTACTGCTAAGTGTATTAGCTGACAAGATGTCATGGAATCCTTCTTTCTGGGGACAGGGTTTCCTCTGTGGTCTGTGGATTCCAGTTCAGAAAACTAGATCAGCTCTAAAAATTGAGGAAGCATGTTGACTTTACTTGGCTACTGCTTTCAAACTCTGGTCAGATCCTGATTTGTTATGATGTGCAAGCTCAGTGATACTGTAATGGGCTCCCATCTGTGCTGTCCTCAAGACTGGCATATTCTATCATCTCCATAACACACAGTGAATCAGACTCTTTGGCTGCTGCCATTCCAACCCATTGTAATTGTAACCCTCCAAACACATGATGTCTGTTTTTTAGGGAGTTTTCATTATTATTGTTGTTGTTGTTTTTCAAATTGCTGTTTTCCTAATTCTGTAATGATTTCTCTTATCATTAACCTTGGCTTGAAATAGCTGCTCTAACGAATTAGGGATACTAGTTCCTGCAATCAGTCGATTTGCCTCAATGAGAGTTAGTGGTGTAGCCTTCAGGCTTCCTTAGGGCTCATAACCATCTGCTGTAATCCTATCCTCACCCAGCATTATATGCCCCAGCTTCTGAGCTTTTCTATCTCTTCGTCCACTATCTGCTATCCATTTCTCCTATTTCAACTTCACTTAGTGCTGAGATTCAATATGGACAGAAAAATGAGTATGTATCAGCGCAGAAAAGATAATTGCTTAAAAGTCTGTATTAACAACTGTGAATGGTCGTACCCCATTTTCATGCACAGATTCCTGTATGTCATGGATCTGTCCTCTCTACCCTTTCCTGGGCACACAACTGTAGGTATCATATCTAGGAAAACAAAATTGTCTAAGGAAGACCTACCCATAGTCTGGAATTTTGATATTACTTCAAATATTTACTTCTAGCTTGCTTCCAATCATTCCAAAGCAAATCTGACAGTAGGTAAGCCTTGCAATTATACCAGATTTCTCACTATATTCACCTTATTCTTCAAAAATATAAAACCAGTCATTGACAAATCCACATGGAAGGTCCAACATGAAGTCTACAGTGAGGTGCCTGAAACTATTTTAAAAACATATGTCATTCTAATGCACTGTCATCAAATTTCAAATATTTGGAAATAGTTTGTCCATTTAATAATTTCAGAAATAAAAATGCAGCTAAACTACACAATAAAGAATCTTACAGTTCATTTTTTAATTTCTTATCAGTACCATACTGCAAGTGCATCCAAAATACTGAGGAGTAATATTTTCAAGCTAGAATTCTGTAACTCTTCAAACTATAAATTAAGATTCAATAAAGGATTTTTTGCACATAAAAAACTCAGAAAATTCCCTCCTTTTGCAAACTATTCTAAAAAAATTACATGGAAATGTGTTCCAGTCAAATAGCATTAAACCAAGAATACTAGATCTATTAATAAGATCAGCTTTAATCCAAATAGAAACTAACATAAGCAAATCATCATCATCATCATCAAAGCAAGGTGGGTCTCATTTGTTCATCTGTGCAATATTAAAGTTTAGGGGCAATACAAAAAGTTTAGGGGCAAGTGTAGTTTTACTCACAAAAAAAAATCATGCTAAATACATTCCTTCCCTTCTTCAGTTTTCATCGTTTCTCTCTTCCTCCCTTCTGCCTTCCCTCCTCACCCACTTGTTGATTTGATACTCTCCTCTAATCCACCTGTTGATTGATTCTCTGTCTTCTTTTGACCTCAGATGAATGAGACGGATACAGAAAGGCAATCAACTGCCCCTTAGCCTCATGCTCACAGGAAAACTCCTTCCTCTCTTCCCCTCTTCCCTAAAAAACAAACAACAGCCTCATCTAAATTTTTCTGAAGAAAACTGGCTACTCTGGAAAAACCAAAGCAGCAAAAATTAGGTAAAATAGTTTAAGATGTCCTGAGTCCATCTGTTTTTATGAAGTTTGGGCTCATCCCACAGAAAACTCATGATCTGGAGATGGGATAAAATGGTTCCATAAAAAAAAACATCATGGATACAGTCAGGGAGAATGGATGCTATGAGGGCAACAAAGGCCAAATATCCACTTAGCTTAAGAAATAAGGTAGAAAGGGTACCTTTGAAAACCAGTGGGGAGAATGAAAATGTGAAGATATATAGCTAGAGGGAAGCTGGGTCAGTTTGGAGCTGGAGGACAAAACACTCACAGATCATCAAGTAATTTGCGGTTCCTCAGTATCTTGCTACTCTGAACCTTTTCAAGAGCCACTGTGTTTTAACAAGACCTTACAATAGGAAAAATCAGATCCTCCAGCAAAAAAGCAAAAGTTATAATGGTAAGAAAAGCAATCAGGATATGTCATTTGAGAGTCCTACGCTGCACACATGTGAGCAAGAAGCAGGGAGGGAATGTGTGAAGAAACCTAAATTCTTAGCTCACATGGAAAAAAGTAAACAAATGGGTGAGGTTCAGCTTTGAAGAATCAAAGCTACCAGCAGTCCATGTAATTGCAAACGCATGAAGGTAGCTACCAGGAAAAAAAAAAAGGCAAAAATCACAGTAATTTTGAGAAAATGACAAAGGAGATAAGTAGAAGCAGAAACACTTTCCACTAAAATGCTTCAAGATTACTTTATTTTTATCCATGTTCATGTGAACTGGGGGGTACATTCCAATGTATTTTAAAAAGTAATCTCAAGTTTTTTTTCTCTTTTTCTTCAAGGTCAGCCCTAGAATTACGGGGTATTCCCAATTAAGAATGACCCAGTGCTGTATGAAGCTTTCAATATCTGGAGTAGGATTTACTCTTTCTTCTCTCTCTGTTTTGAACAAATTAGGAACATAAATAATTAGAAAACAAAATAGCCATTTTCATCCTTGGATTCCACTCATGCCAAGTTCTCTCATCACAGCCTCTTCTTAGCACTGGTGCAGCTTGTACAGTCCACGGTCTGGTGTCATGGATCAATAATTAAACACAGAAAACAGAATGGACACATGGAATTTTAGACCACCTCATTTGTACCGTCCAGCCAGGACTCCTGTAGCCTGTGAAATGAAACAAGCACTCAGGCCCACTGTCCCTCTTCTCACCAAATATTACAAATTGGCCTTAGGCAATAGCAACAGGGGAAAAAAGATCAAAGTAATCATTAGATCTGCTTCTCTTCATTTTTTTTTACAGTTTATTGTCTTAGATGAACAAAACTAGCAACCTTGAATGTAAAAACAGGAAGGCAGAATGTCACAGAAATG
>RJWT010022411.1:0-17187 GCA_004365215.1 Cuniculus paca
TTCAGGCTGGCCTTGAGCTCACTTTGTAGCCCAGGCCAGTCTCAAACTCACAATGATCCTCCTGTCTCAGCCTCCCGAGTGCTGGGATTACAGGCATAAGCCATCACGCCCAGCTTGATCCATATATTTAACTCTTCCTATTTTCTATTCTTGGAATAAATGGGCAAGTACAGTGTCAATTTTTCAATTGAGCTATGAACTATTGGACTCTTCTACAACTGCACAAGACTTATTACACCTAATCTACATATTTATGCATCTAAAGGTACTACCTGACTGCTATGTGCTAGATTCTATGTAAATTAGTGAATATCCACAGATATAGAGAGGCACAAGGAGAGAGAGCGAGCAAGAGAGAGAGAGGCACAGACCCTATGTGGAAAACTCTTATATTCTACCAACAGGCAGCCCTGAAAATAATCTCAAAAACATGAAATGCATACAATAATCAAAGCAAGAACAAATGCAAGAGCATGTAAGTTAACCTGGAATAAACAAACCTCCAAGAGGAGAAAAATTAAATTTTTAAAAATTCTAGGAAATTGCAAGTCTATTTCTAATGAGAAATAATTATGTATTTAGATAAAAATGGTTACTTTTTCAAAAAAAGAACGGCATACAAAAAAATGATGACAGATAAAAGGGATCATGTCAAGATGAAGTTTTTGGGTAATAATTGTCTCTTGTAAGTCATGAGGAGGAATTCAAGAACATACAATGGAAGTTACATGATGAACTTCACAAAATATAGTAATTCAGTTGTGCCAGCCATGTCCTGGAAAGTGGTGGGAGTCCTGTGAATGAAAGTGAAGTGTCTAGTAAAAAAAAAAATTGAAATTGTCGGCTTGTTTGAGAAGAGTCTAAAGTAGGACAGTGGCACTTCATTTAAGTTGTCATATTTATGGGTAGAGTTGTTTAAAGTATCCTCTTATTTTCTACTTAGTATTTATGATGCTGATAGTCAACATCATGTGCTTCATTTCTAGTATTTGAATTTCCCCTTTTAAAAAACTAATCCTCTTAGAGTTTTATCAGTTTTCTTCATATTATCAAATGACCTTCTTTTCTGTTTTTGACATTTCTCTAAATTTTTTCTGTTCTTAATTTTGTGGGTTTATGCTATTCCTTATTATTTCCTTCCCTTTGCTTGATTTGGGTTTACTTTCTTCTTGTTGTTTTGGTTTCTTTTTGGGTTATGGACTAAAAATATTTTTTCCTTACTAATGTAATCATTTAATGCTATAAATATCTTTCTAAGCACTATTTTAACTGCACCTAACTGATTCTTTTCATTTGGTTCAAAGTATATTCTAACTTATGTTAATGATTTCTCATTGGCTCAGATTAGTTACCTGTATGTTATTTAATTTCCCATTGTTGGAACACGTTCCTTATATTCTTTGTTAGTAACTTCTGAATTGGCTTCATATGATCTAAAATCCTACTTGGTATTTTACAAGCAAACTGTATGTATTTTACATACAAATCATATGTATTTTATATACAAATCATACTTTGTATGATTTCAAATCCTTTAAATTTGTTGGGTTTGACTTATGCACAGTGACAGATCTATCTGTGTTAGTATGTCTACAGGAATGTCCTTTGAGTGTAGTGTTCATGAACTATTAATTAGATCTCATTAATTTATGGTCCCCTTTAATTTTCCTATTTTTTCTGATTATCAACTTATTAGGCTATATTATTGCACAGAAAATGTAGTATAAATCAACTTTACTTGTGGATTTGGATAGATTTTATTTTAGTTATGTGAGATTTTGCTTCATGTACATATTTTGAAGGTCTATTGTAAGATATATACCCATTTCAAAATTTGAAGTTTTTCTGCTGAGTCAATTTCTAGTAACTTTGTTTTTCCTGATAATTTTCATGTATTATTGATTTAGCCACTTTAACTTTGTAGCATTTCATCATTCAATTACACAATGTTTTCTACACTATAATTTTTCTAAATGTATCACTAGGTTTCAAGTGAATTGCTCATAGACATTATATAATTGGTTCATGTTTATGCCCTATCTGAAAATTTCTGCCTTTTTATTAGTATATTTAGACTATATTCAATTAATGTCAATATTAGACTAGTAAATATGCATATTATACATGTTGAAATTTTTTCAAATATAACTTTAAAAGTCTATGCAAAATCAACATTGTAGTATGTTATTTGCCATATAAAAATATTGTTACCACACGTCTCCTTGTTCCCTTATTCTATAGTAATGGCCATGCATATTATAAACATATAACAAAAGCCTTTTCTGACAATGATATATACTCTGATTTCAAATGTCAACAATTTTTTAACAAATTAAGAGAATATGGAATTTTCACTCAGTACTTTCCTATTCTATTGCTTTTTGTTATTCCTGATGTCCCAAGATTATTTCACTTTATCTCTATAGTACACTATTCTACATGATCTCATTGGTACTCCTTGATTTCCAGGTGCTCCTGATTGCAGTCTTCCAGACAGAAACTAGCTTCCCTAATATACCATATATTAATATAATTCTGTCTACAGTTCAGTCACCATTAAATGGGGCCAATTAGTTAATGCAGGACAATGTCCCACCGTAAGGTCCCTAACTTTAATCACACTGGAAACACCCTTTGTCATATTAGAAAACAGTTCCGGGTATAAGGGCATGAACTAATTCAGGGGGTAATTAGTGTGTCACAGGAAATCCACATTTTGAATCCAAAGGTTTACATCTGTCTAACATGCACAAGACATTCGTCATGTTCCCAAATCCCCCAAATCTCAACCTAGTGAGCATCAATTCTAAATCCAAAATCACATTTACATTTTATTAAACAAAATCCCCAATACTATCTAAATTAGGCATTGTGAGAGCCTAATTCATTCTTGGGCACAATTCTTCTCCATTTGTGAACATGTGCATATTAACAAGTTACTGACTCCCGAAATATAATTATGAAACAGTCAGAGAAAAGCAGTTATAGACATTTTGATTCTAAAATGGGGAAAATGAATGAAAACAGAATCACTAGTACCAAGAAATGTACAAATCCAACCAAGCAAGCCACTTTTGCTTTCCAGGCTGTTATATTCTCTTCTGCTAAAGGGTTTACATTTTGGACTCACAACTCTGTTCCCTGAACGTGGCAGCTCAGCTCTCAGGAAAAACAAAAAAGAGGAAGATTGCATATATTTATGGTTGGTCTGCTTGTTTTGGAGGTACTAAGATTGGAACTCAGGACCTTGCATATGATAGAAACTATCAGTGAGATATACTACCAGCCCCACAGCAGAGTAGTTTTATCACCATGCTTCTTGCCAGAAGAATTTTGGTGGTCCTTCATTTTGTATTCTTTCTTTCCATTCTATACACAGTACTGTTGGTTCTGGTGAATAAAATTCTCAAGAATCATGTGTCCTACCTGTATGTGCTCATTTGGATTAATTACATTAAGGAAAATGCTCATCCTTCAGATGTTTCTTAGAAACCCCTTGTTTCCTTTGATGTTTTACTGATATAGTTGAAGGAACATGTCCTAAAACTTTCAAGGCACTCTCCACTATGAATGATTGGATCAGTGAATCATATCTTTAATCTTTCTGAAGTCTTCAAGTGATTGAATCCAATGACACTTTGGTCTTGCTAAAATGCTAGCCACTTCCATCATCTTGTTTTAGAGGATTTCTTGCTAACAAGGCATGTCTTAATTTTAGCAGCTTTTGATATCTTTATAGGCTGAACATGTCCAAAATCATACAATCCCTGTTTTTTTAAACAGTTCTTCTGTGAATTTGTCTCTTTTCTTCTCATATTTTATTAAAAGCAGCAAAAATAAACCAGGCCACAATCTAACATTTTCCCAATACATCTCACCTGCTAAATTCCAATTTTATCATGTACTAATTCTGTTTTGTATGTAACTGCAGGATACCATTGCTCTGAGTGTATTGACACCATATAACAAGGATCCCCTATTCCATATTTTCTAATAGCATGCTCATCTCCTTGAAGGCTCTCACCAACAGCAACTTAAAGGCCTCTATTTCTATTAAGCCTTTTCACACAACAGTTTTGATGTTTTCTAAGATGACATGCTTTTCTATCATGCTTTTCACTTCCTTCTGTGCCATCACTAGAAGAATCGTCAATGTTTCTATTTCGACTAATATATCGTTTAAGACAGTCAGGATGTTTTCCAATGCCCAATTCCAAAACCTCTTCTACATTGTTAGGATTTAATTCCATTGGCACTTCACTTTCAGATATAAAATACATTACTCTTCTATTGCCATTATCACATATTTTCATAAGCTTAAAATGTTTAAAACCACGAAAGCAAGAAATCACTTTTAATTTTCTGATATCTTCTTTGATCTCCTTTTTTTCAGAGTACTGTAGTTTTCAGTGTAAAGGTCTTTCGCTTCCTTCATTAGATTGATTTCTATTTCATTTTTTCAATGCTCTTGTAAAAGTTGTGGTTCTGCTAAGTTCTTTCTCAGTTAGTTTGTTATTTGTGAACAAGAATGCTATTGATTTTTGAGTGTTCACTTTGTATCCAGTTATATGACTGAATTTGTTATTAAATCTAGAAGTCTTTTGATGGAGTTTTTGGGTCTTCTATGTGGAGTAGATTTATCTGTAAATAATGATAATTTAACTTGCTCCTTTCCTATTGTTATTCCTTTTATTTCTTTCTCTGGTCTAATTGCTTTGGTTAATGTTTCCAGAACTATATTGAAGAGTGGACATCCTTGCCTTGTTTCTGATTTTAGAGTGAATGCATTCAGTTTTATTGGCTGTGGCTTTGTCATAGATGGCTTTTATAAGATTGAGATAAAGACAATCTATTCCAATTTTCTGGAGGAATTTTTTTTATAATGAATGGGTGTTGGACTTTCTTAAGTGCTTTTTCTGTATCTATTGAGATAATATTTTTTTTCCTCCTTGACTTCATAGATATGGTGCATTATATTTATTGATTTGCATATGTTGAATCATTCCAGCATCACTGGGATGAATTGCACTTGGTGATGATGTATTATCTTCTTGATGATTTGGTGCATTGATGCCAGTATCTCAAGAGTTTGAGAAGTAGTGACATTAGAGTCTCTCTGAATGTCTTGTAGAATTCAGAAGTGAATCCATAAGGACCTGACTTTCCTATATTGGTAGGTTTTAATTACATCTTCAGCTTCCTTGACTACTACTGAGTGATTTAGAAAGTTTATGCCTTCTTGATTCCGTTTTGGTAATTCATATGTATCTAGGAATCTGTTGATTTCTTCTGTGTTATCCAGCTTAGTTTAGTACAGTTTCTCCAAGAAGGTTTTGATGATCTAGATTTCTTCAGGATCTGTTGAAATTTCACACTTTTCATTCCTAATTACATGGCTTTAAGATTTTATTTTTCCTTTTTGATATGGTTGGTTAGCAGTTTGGCAATTTTATTTAATCTTTCAAAGAACCAACTCTTCAATTCGTTGATTCTTTATATTGTTTTCTAATTTTCAATCATTGTTCTTGTGGAAGATGCAATATATTAAAAATGACCACACTCTCAAAATTGTTATACAGATTTAATGCAATCCTAATGAAAATGTCATTGACATACCTCACAAAGTTAGAGAAAACAGCCCTGAAATTCATTTGGAACCAGAAGAGACCTACAATAGCAAAAGCAATTCTGGGCAACAAATGCAAGGCAGAGAGCACTACAATTACTGACTTGAAATTATGCTACAAAGCTACTATGATAAAAGCAGTATGGTACTGAAAAAAGAAATACAAGCAAACCCAAAATCAATGGAACAGATTAGAACATACAGAAAGATGTCAAAACACACTCAGTCAACTTGTCTTTGACAAAAGGACCAAACACCTTGCCTGGAAGAAAGATACCCTTTTTATTAAATGATGCTTGAAAAATTGACTTCCCACATATTGAGGATTAAAACCAGACCCATATCTTTCACCAGGCACTAAACTAACATGGAGATAGACCAAAGATCTAAATATTAAAACAGAAACATGAAATTTGCTGAAAGGTAGAAAAGGTAGAACTCTTGAAGACATTGATTTAAGCAAAGACTTTATGAACCAAACCTTGATCACATGAGAAATATTGCAAAGAATCAACAACTGAGATTTCAGTTTATTAAAAAGTTTTTGCACAGCAAAAGAAACCACCAAGTGAAGACACAACCCATAGAGTAGGAAAAACACTTTTCTAGCTGTTCCTCAGAAAAGTCTAATATCTACAATATATGAAGTACTCAAAAAATCAGATCTCCCCCAAATGTAAAAATCCAATCAAAAACGGACATCTGAAATGAATAGAAACTTCTCAGGTGAAGCAGTACAAATAACATGTAAATATATGAAAACATTATCAACATCACTGGTGATTTGTGAGATGAAAATTAAAAGAATGTTGAGATTCCATCTCATTCCAGAAAGAATGACATTTATCCAAAAATCAACTAATAACAAATACTGACTGGGCTGTGGGGAAAAAGGAACACTTCTCCACTTTTGGTGAAAGTGTAAACTGTTGCAACCACTGTGAAACAGTGTGAAAATTTATCAAAAATACGAAATTAGAGGTTCCATTTGGCCCAGCTATTCCCTTGGTATCTTCCTGATTGAATTAAAAGCATCAAACACAGCAATATAACACATTCATGTTTATAGCAGCACTATTTGTAAAAGCTAAGGATTAGAAACAGCCCAAATCTCCATCAACTGATGAATTAATAAAGAAGATGTGGTGTCTTTTATCCACTGAATTACTCCTTTGCCATTGAGAAAGATAAACTTGAGACATTGCTAGTTAAATGGATGTACCTTGAGATTATACACTTAAGTGAAATAAATCAGACACATGTATGAATATCACATAGTTTTTCTAGTCTGACAAACTGATATTTTAAATGGTACCCAAATGTATAATAAATATTGTGTGATAGGAAGAAAACATTCAAATAGGAAGGGGACCTAGGAGATGGAGGAGAAAGAAAAGAAAGGAAAAGCAAAAAAATAAAAATAAAAAATAAAAAGAGAGAGAGAGAAAATAAGGAAAAAATGGAAACAAAGCCTTTGCAAATAATAAGAGAGGTTGAAGGAATGAGAGGGGAATGAGAAAATGAGGAATCAAGATATATCATGTACAAGTACAAATTTCCTATGATAAATGTTATCATTATGTATATCTAAAATGTACCAAGAAAATTAATTTAAAAAAACAGTAATGGGCAGAAATCCAGCATGCACCTCACTGGACTAAAATCAAAGCATCAACATATTTGTGCTCTTTTTTGGAGGTACTAGGACGGAAATCATTACCCTGATTTTTTCAGTTTCTCAGTGCCACTATCATGCTGTGGCCCCGGCCCCCTTTTTCTAACATCCTCAAAGCTGGAAATGCTACAGTCTCCATGATCCTATTATGATTTTCACCTCATTCACTGATTGTAGCCAGGAAAGTTGCTGTGCTTTTAAGAATTCACGTGATTAGTTTGGACTCACTTGTATATTTTCTATCTCAAGATCCTCAGTATGAATCATACCTGCAGAGTCCTTCACAGCAAATATGGCATCGGAGGTATAGATTTCAGTGACTACGGTACTGGAATCTTATTTTGAGGAGGAGTGTGAGGGAAGCATTTTTCTGACTATCACGCTATAGAACTCACTGGACCATAAAAAATTAAGAGGTTAAAAAGATAAGAGAAAAAAATACTGTTCGTAGCAAATTAACAAAAGTGAGAAGTTGAACATACTTATATCCTTATTTAGTAAGTTTAGTAAAACAAATTTAGAAAGATTTTGGCCGAAAGGATGATTAAACTCACTCATAGTAAACAACATTTATAAATTATTTATCATAAATGGTTTACAATTTCACACACAAGGGAGAATTGAATAAAATTTTAAAGCCCATGTATAGAACTATTTCAAAGGAAATATAAATTCAAAACTCAAATTTGTACCTAATCTCTTTCATATATAGATGTGTTCAAGATAGTGTTAGAGTTGAAAGTTCAGTTACAAAAGGGAGTGTATCTTTAAATTTAAACTAACAAAATCAAGATTACTAAAACAGGAATTTCAATAAAAAGAATAAGATTTGTTTTAAAACAAGCTATAAGAAAAGGTGTAAAAAAAGTTGTGCCATTATGGATGGTACAAGTCAAAGTTATTTCAATATCTCTGGGCATTTTAGTGATACATAAGTATTGAAGGAAGGGCCAGGGATTTAGCTCAGTGGCACAAGTCCCTGCCTAGCATGCTCAAGGCCATGAGTTAGATTCCCATTACAAAAAAAAAAAAAATATATATATATATATATATAATTATTATTGAAAGAAACAAGATAATAAAAAGCAAAAGTAAATTATTCTACAAGCAAGTAACTGCTTCTATGATTGCCTTCACAGAAGCTATTTTTAATTCCTTTCTCCCCTGCTTCCTTCAAATGCAGAGATTTAGAATCTAAATCCTTTACATTTTCTAGTCTGCCTTGCAGGACTGTATAGCTGGAAATTCTAGTTTGGAGCTAAAAGAAAAAGTTTAAATCATTTGCAAGATTGATTTGGATAATTCTCTGATTAAAGGAGCAAAAGTGGTAGGCTTGATTATAACCTTACCATCTCTTCTTTCTACCTGCTTTGTATGGAGAAAAGTTGCTAAGAAATGAGTTAGTCATCGTGTCACCATCATATGAATTGCAGTGCAGAACTAGACAATGTCAAGTCAAGAAAAGGAGCTGCTTCTCAGGTAAGTCACTATAAATCTTTTCTTTCTTCAGTCTAATTTTAGTGTGTTTCAAGTTAATAAAGTTGGTGTAAGATTTATAGGGATTTTAGTTTCATAAAATATTTGGGGAATTGAATGAGTGCTGGAGACTTGAGTTTGGGAGTAGAAGGTTAAAGAGGAGAATGATTCCCTATCATTGAATGCACTGAATCACTGCATACTACTCATATATCTGGATGTAATATCTTTGTCAGACACAAAGCTGGGCTCAGCAAGTGAGTATGTGTTACACCCAACCTTGCCAGCATGAGGAAGATGTAATTAGTAGCATCAAATGAATTAGGAAAAAGGGAAATATGAAAAAACAATATGTGGGACCACGCGGACGACAACCAGACACCAGCCCATTCCTATTAGTTGACACCATTCATGGGATGCAGTCACTTCCTGTGAGTTGGCACCATGCACATGCCACAGGGAGGACAACTAAATGCCAGACCCTCTTGGCACATGGTCTGAGAGACAAGAGGGGCCAAGGCTCCCCCTCTTCTACCTCATGCTGAGCAACTGGCTGATCCAGAGAAACACAGGCTGAGGTAATAGCTATTGAGAAAAATAGAATTTAATGCTCATAGTGTTTAGTGTTTCCTCGAGTTTGCAGGCCTAAAGCCAGTAATTTGATCATCTATTGAGAGGATAACAATATGCAGTATAGCATCTGTGGGGGATCTCCTTCTGAAGGTGGTAGCCATTGTTAATTCCCTATTATCTTGTTTTAAAGTTCCATATTGTTTTCATTGTTTTGTTTGATTTGGTTTTATTCTGTTTTGTCTTGTTTGATTTTGTTATATCTGATGGCATGGGCAGCTATTTCAAAGATAAAAAGATATATTATGGTAGCTATTTCGAATTTACTATCATCTTGTTTTGAAGTCCCATACTGAATTCGTTTTTTTGTTTTTATTGGTTCTATTCTCTTCTGTTTTGTTTGATTTTTCTGGATCTGATGGTATGAGCAGCTATGTTGAAGAGAACAAGAGGCATTATGGTAGCATTGTTTATTTCCTATTATCTTGTTTTGAAACCCTGCATCACTTACACTGTTTTGTTTTGATTGGCTTTATTCTGTTTGATTTTGTTTGGTTTTATTCTCCTAAAATAATAAAAAACATGCAATTAAAAGAAGATAAAATCTTAATGAATCTGGTGTTAGATCCCGTCACTTTTTTTTTTCCCCCCAGCACCTAGGATTGAACTCACGACCTTGCACTTGCCAGGCAGGCGCTTAGGCCACTGAGCTAGATCCCCAGCCCTCAAATCTGATCTTAGAGACAGATATTTTCATCTACTTTGAGTCAAATTTAAATACTTGAATTGCATTCTGTTGATTTTATGAATTTAAATTTTAACTTCCAAATTCCAGTTGTTCTTTCATAGAGGATACGAGATTCATGAAAAGAACTTGAAAGTCACCTTATTTCCCTATTTTCCTCTCTGAATGTGTTAACATCTACCTGCCCAAACAGCATCTTAATCAAGTCAAGTGGACCTAAAATAAATGGCAGATACAAGGATGAATTTCAGGCTTAGGAGTTTTATTTGGAAAGACATTAATAATAAAACTGAACATTCTGAAACAAAAATGGTTTCCACTTGTGGCATCTGATAAATCTTAAAACATCTCTGCCATGATCCAGATTTTTCACTCAAATGTTCTCCAGCTACTTTTCATGTAACCAAAAGAGTAATTGACACTACTCTGGTTTATAGGGAAGGAATAGATTCTGGTTATATTGGACCATTAATTTGTTAAATGGTTTCAAACAGCTTCTGCCTTCCTTAAGAATCATCATCACTAAAACTCTACTGCTTGCATTTGGGTGTTTGATTTGGGCAATTCCACATGCTGTATAAGAAATAATTTAGTATGTCTGTGAGATAGATGACAGAGCTTGGCTCTTTTCTCTTGGGAGATTTAACCTGGAAATTCTTTTTAATGCTAATGGCAGTGATTCATGTCAAGGCTGGCATATTGATGGAGGAGTACACTCCTAAATCTGTTTTTACAGTTTGTGTATTCTTCAAAGGATTTTACCACCATATGGCCTTTAAAGATTTGTTATCAGTCAATTCACAGTGGTTACAAAGTCGGATGGATATCATTCTTCCAGATACTCCATACCTCCAGTTTGGGAAAAAAAGGACCTAAAATAAAGATGTTAACTGCTTGAGAAAAGTTATCAGATGTAACAAGTATGATAAGATAGATTTTCCCATATCTGTACATTCTCCATACTATAGCTATACTATAGCAACTTGGTGAGTGAAGACGTCCATTGAATGAAAGTAGTATACATTTTTTTCTTTCTATCTGCAAAGGGAAGAGAGAAACAAGCTGGATTTTGGGGTGACAGAGTCTCCTTCTAGAACAGGTTTTGAGGTTCTTTATGTACTGAACAAAGAACTGGTCAAGACAAGCACAAAAAATAGTGAGGTTTTATATTTATTAAAAATAGGAAAAGAAATGTGCTTTGCAGAGTATAGGCCAATTAAAAGTAGGAAAAGAAATACACTCTGCAGGGTGAGAGCTGACCACTGTGAAAGAGAGAGTACAGTGGCTAGCAGCTCAACACTGGCCACCTTTTGTATCTCCCACTCCTCAGGCTGACCTGAGGTTTAGGCCATTCTTTCAAAAACCTACCTGAGTTCTAGCAAGAATAATTGAAGTTAGCAAACTCTGTTGGTTACAGATGCACAGCTCTGGGAATGGTACTGCACATGGATCCTATAAATTCATGATTGATAGTTCATGCCCACCTCCCCAGCTAGTTTTCCACAGTTTAATCCTCTGCCTCAAAAGGACACAAGAAACTGATGCTCTACAGCAAGCACACTAGGTATTGGGAGAAAGTATTCTAATTAAGACTGCAGATGTTCAAGATTCAAGTTTTGGCTCTGCCTTCTACCTTCTAAGAAGAGTTGTTTAATTCCTTTTTGCCTCAGGTTTCTACTATGTAGAGAAGGTAAACAATAGTATAGAATTACTTATTCTGTTCTTGCCTAGAACATTCTAGTGGTACCATTAGAGCGTTCAGCAATTCTATTTCTGTTAGAGTCAGTAGAAATTCTCTTAACATTTTTCCCTTCAAATTTTAATCAATAACATTCTGAACAACAATAAAGAAAAATAATAAATTACAAACTAGCCAGTAAATTAAAATAAGGTAAACCCCATTATATCTGCACAACTTATATTGGACTTTTTAGTAATTTACATGAAAAGCTGAATAATGATACTACAAAAATGTCACACTGTAAGTGATAGAATCTAGGAATATGTTACTTTACAGAGCAAAAGAGATTTTTAAAAATGTGAATTGACAAAAGATTTGAGATGAGATGCTGGAATACAACATCATGGAGAGGACAAGTAGGAAGAAAGTGGGTCCCCTGGAACCAGGAAGAATCTAAAATATGAATTGAAGCCCATAGAGAGAATAAAAAGAAGAAGTTACATGAAGAAGAAGGTGGTGACTGGCTGTGCCTTAGCCTGGAGCCAGACTTAACCTGTGATAAGAGCTGTTGAGCCTGGGGATGCACGATCCATCCCAGTCGTGGTTGGTTGCAATCAACACCAGAGGTCTCTGTGGAGAGGCCTGGTGGTGGAAGAGAGTGGTGGATGGATGCAGAGATCTGCACTGGCTGGTAGTAAGTGCAGGGGACTTGATCCACCCCACGGGAGAAAGCAATTGGCCAGGAGTCATTTTGGAGTCAGGCAGGATAAGTCCTGGGCCAGGACTGCTGCTGGTTTCTTCCAGCAGCTCCAAGTTGGGAGCAGACCTGAGGAAGTTGCTTGGACCCAGTTGGTCCCATGCGAGTTGCAGACAACATTGCCTAGGTTCTTAACCGGCTTAGATCCTCAGGCCCTGGCCAGTTCCACTCCTGTGCAAACAGCAGGGGCCCTTGTGGGCTGGTACCCAGCTCAGTGGAGCAGCCTAGGAACCCAGTGTCAGAAGCCCATAGCCAGCACTGGCCAGAAAAGTCAAATAGTCTCACTTCAGAGAAGTCATGGCCAGTGCAAGAGGTTCCTCACTACCCACATGTGTGGAAGAAATCACGAATATGCCAAGAAGAAGAAGAGGGAGAGGGCAATCTCTGGCATCCAACCGAAGCAGTGAAAGTCCAGGAGAGGTAAATACGGAGGAGATCAGAGTCACACAACTGAAATGTCTGAAGTGATGTCAACTGAAGTGAAGAAACAACTTCATGAAGCAATAAGACAAATTAGAACAGAAATTCTATTCCAGGTAAAAGAAGAAATGAAAAACATAATAAAAGAATTATTAAGCATCTCTAAAGAAGACACAGATAAAAAAATAGAGGAGCATAGGAAAATGAGGGAAACCATGAATGAACAATATAAGAGAGATTTAGAATGCGTGAAACAGATTCAAAGAGATATCCAGGAAATTAAAAACTCCATTGAATGCTGGCAAAACCACTTGAAAGGAACTGAAGATACACTTTCAAACATTGAAGACAGGTTTGTAGCTTGTGATTGTGAAAGGAAAGATCTCTTGAAAATAACAAGGACTCAGGAAGTAACAATTCAGTGGCCGCAAGACAATTGAAAGAAACATAATTTAAGAATGAAAAATGTGAGTCAAAAAGCAGAGGTCAAGACAAATGACATCAGGACCTTATTTACAGAAATAATTTCTGAGAACTTCCCAAGCATGGGAAAAGGAAGTGACATTCAAATAAATGAGGCATATAGAACTCCACCTAGCCATAACCAAAACAAATCTACACCCAGACATATAATAATCAAGATCCCAGAAATTCAACTCAAGAATAGACTATTAAAAGCTGTTAGAGAAAAGAAACAGATCACCTATAAAGGAAAACCCATCAGAATCATGGCAGACTTCTCAACACAAACCATCAAGTCAAGAAGAGGCTGGAGTGAAGTATTCCAAGTCCTGAAAAACAACTTCCAACCCAGACTGGTGTACCCTGCAAAACTTTCTTTCAAAATTAATGGAGAAACAACATACTTCCATGACAAAGAACAACTCAAGGAATTCAGGACCACCAAACCAACCCTACGAAGAGTACTAAAGGACATTCTAGAGAAAGACAGAAAGGACCATGGTCTCAGAAACAATGGAGAGGGGGACCATCAAGTGGGGCCACTCAATTGAATGGAGAGGAAAAATAGGGAGCCAAAGGCAGAAAAATAACATGACAGAGACAGTGCAGTACAAGAGGGCCATAACTATTAATGTAGATGGCCTCAATGCACCAATAGAAAGAAACACAGGCCGAGTGGATCAGGAGACAGGATCCATCAGTATGCTCTATACAAGAAACACTAACTAGAAAGAAAATTCACAGACTGAAAGTCAAAGGAGAGAGAACAATGCCTTATGTGACAAGGAGCCAAAAAAAAAAGTAGGGGTTTTTTGCTTGCCCATCAACTGCAGAATGGATAATAAAGACAAGGCATTTTCTGTGGTGGAAACCTACTCACCTATAAATGAAGATGACCTCAAGCCTCTTGTAGGTGGATAGAAGCAACTTGAGATCATGCTCATGGATGAAATGGTTCAGAGTCACACAGGTGACTTTCGTGTTGTCTCCCTAATATAACAAACTAAAGGAGTTAGTGGGATCCAAAATGCACAATACATATTGGGAAAGTCAAAGGGGAGGAATTATCAAATAAGGGAAGGAAGTGGCCACTGTTAATCTATTATCATGATTTAAAACTCATATTGTCTTCATTGTTCTGGTTAGTTTCATTTTATTCTGATTTGATTGATTTTATTATACTTGATAGCATGGACAGCTATTTTAACAGTAACAAAATAAATAATTGCAGCCATCGAAGATGTCCAATTATGTTTAGAAACCCTGTATTGCTTTCATTGTTTTGTTTTGATTGATTTTATTCTATTCTGTGTTATTTGATTGTAACATGTCTGAAGGTGTAGGCAATTATTCTGAAGATAACAAGAAGCATTATGGTAGCCACTGCTGTTTTACTAGTATCTTGAAGTTCTGTATTGCTTACATTGTTCTGCTTTGTTTGTTTTGTTTTGTTTTTGTTTTTGGTGGTTTTATTTTGTTCTATTTTGTTTGATCTTATTTATCTCTGATGATATGGGCAGTTATATTGAAGATAACAAGAGGCATTATGGTAGCCATTATTGATTTCTTTTTACCCTGTTTAGAAGTCACGTACCATGTTCATTGTTTTGTTGTGATTGACTCTACTGTTTTATTTTGTTTGATTGTATTCTTTTCAAAATAAAAAAAATGCCAAAAAATAAAAGATTTGAGATGAGGTTATCATGGATTATCTAGACAGGATTAATCTAGTCACACAAATTTTCACAACAGGACCTTTTCTAGTTTTGGTCAGAAAGACCTTTCCATGGAAAAAAAGGTCTGCTCTAAAGAGAGGGAATCAAAGTACCATTTCTGACTTTAAATTGATGGGAAGGGGTCAATTAAATAGTTCTTTGTCTTAACAGTTTGAATAATAATCACCTGCCTGATTGATTAGCACCTTTCTGGGTATGAATGATGTATTTATTGATGAGAGAAGACCCACTATGTGAGTGGAATCAGTCAAAAGGTTGGTAACCTGAGTGGAATGAAAAGATAAAGAAGGAACTCTTTCTGCTTCTTTTCCATTGCCTTTGAGCATTTGCCTCCAAGGTACCAGCACAGTCTTCTGCATTCTAATGCAGACCCTTCAGCTTCCTGATAAGGACTCACATGAGACTTTTCAGTGAGTCCCAGGTCTTCCAATTTTGACTGGATCCTTTGGATCCCCAGCAAACAGATGGAACTTTGGTATTCTTCCACACCTGATCTGTAGTTAACCATTTTAAGCCTACTTTACATATGTCATATATGTAGGATATATGTAGGATTGACAAGGTAGGGTTAATATGAATATATATTTATATTCTATTCCTCTAGTGAACCCGATACAGACACAAACTAAATAATGTAGGTAGTCTCCAGAACATACCTCACCTGGCCACCAGCAAGCAAATTGAAACATCATTCTTAAAATCATAAGGAAGGGGCCAGGGATTTAGCTCAGGGGATTAAGCGCCTACCTGTCAAGCATGAGGTCATGAGTTCAATCCCCTGTTCCAAAAAAAAAAAAGATAGAAAAGATTGAGCCAGGTGTGGTGGCTCACATCTATAATCCCAGAACTCAGTACATGGGAGGCTGAGGCAGGAGGATAGTTGAGAGTTCGAGACCAGCCTGGGCTACAAAGTGAGCTCAAGGCCAGCCTGAACTACATAGTGAGACCCTGTTTCAAAAAACCACACACACAAAAAAAAAAATCATAAGGAAGTAAATTCTACCAGCAACCTGGTAAGTAAGAAAATGAATTCTCTCCTAGAAATTCCAGAAAGCAGCAGGCTTGTCCATACTATGTAGTAGCCCAGTGATACCCACTTTGGGTATCTTACATCCAAGGATGTAATACAGTAAATTTATGTTTCTTTAAGCATGTGAATTAGGTAACAGTAGAACACTAATCTGCTGACACATAATATTTTCTATATATATTTTTCATTTCTATATTAATTATATTATTGAAAATTAATTTACTATAATCATGTGGTACTAAATCAATTCTTATTCTTTAATCTATGTACATGGGCTGTCCATGGGAATAATATTCAAGTGCTGTTTTATATGCTGTTATTTGGAGTCTCACAGAAGCAGTGATGGGCTTAAAGATGTAATTATTTAAGAAGATTAGCAGGAAAATGGAAATTATCCCTGGAGCAAGTGAGTATTTGAAAGCTGTAACTTCTCTTCCTAGCCAGAGGCAGCTGTGAGCTAATTTAGGAAAAGTCAGATATCAAGATTTCTTTTAGAAAACTCTATAGTCTTCTCAAAAATTGAACATCTTGATAAATTTGGTTGCTTGAAATTAAAACTATTAGATTCAAAGTTGAAGTTAGATAGCTTAACAAGGGTAGTTACTCCCAATTGCCTTTTGGTCCACAGCATCAAATTGGTCCTTAAAATTCCACCTTAGTAATTTCTGACTGCTTTCCATTGGTCAGGCAGGAATATAATATGCCTGAGAAACAAGGGATTGGCACTCGTGAGTAACTAGTAGTCAAGACTTCACTGGTCACATTATCTAAATGGCAACTTTCTCAAGCCTAATCATTTTTCTCCCTTATCACATTTTCCCCCTTTAGAACGTGCCATAAGATAAATTCAGTGAGGACACTGACCCCATTTCTTGATGTATGACTGCTGACAAGTTTAAGTCTCACTCTTCTCTTTTCCCCATGGTCTCCACATCTGAGCTGATAAGAAATCTTGAGTGCTACTTGCCTTGTCACATGCAGAAAGTTTAAATTGTGCCACACTCTGCCT
>RJWT010022412.1:0-17189 GCA_004365215.1 Cuniculus paca
ACAATGTATGAAGTGATAAGAGGTTTTGGAAAATAAGGAATTCAGGGACTGGTGGGCTTTAGAAACAGTGGTGTCAAGGGACTGGGTGGCTCTTGGTTATAAAAGTGTGGACACGGGACTGAGGCTCTAACCCACTTGCCAACTTTGAAGGCATGGTCAAAGTGAAAGCTGTTGTTGACTGGCCAACCTTCAGGAGCACATGTGCTAATGAGAGTGTCTATACAGTCACCATTAATGTCTCTTCAGCTGTCTCTGGTTAATTGTTTCCTGGTTTCCCAGTTTGGGTGGCGACTAACTCATGGCTTATGATACAGCCAAGAACAATCTCAGGCTTGACTTGGGAGAATAAAACATTGTATTCTCATCAATTAGAATATTGGTTGTTAAAAGTATTCTTGCCAGGAGAGGTTTTGTCTATTTCTTAGACACTAGAAATTGAGATTGATCCCAGGGCTTTTACACTAAGTTGTATCTCCAGCTCCTTCAAAATATTTTTTTTTAATTTTTATTTTGAGACAAGGTCTCACTACCTCAGTGGTGGTGACCCTACGGCATGTGTGCCACAGTGGACATGCAGAGCCTTCTCTGTTGGCACGTGAGCCAAGCCACCCCAGCATCCCCCCAGCAGCCAAACGTTGGATACTCCAGGTTTAATTGCAGTAGCGGCACTTTGCATAAATGAGGTTGCAGTTCGGGCACTTGGTTTGCCATCAGTGCACTGTACTGTATAGGCCGAATTCAAACTTGTGATCCTCTTGCCTCAACCTTACAAGCTCTGGGATTATAGGGATGTGACAGTATGCCTAGCTCAGGCTTAATTCTTAATTTGCCAGTTTTTGGACTGTTCCCAGAAAGTACTAACTTTCATCTAATTTTTTATTGGGAAGACTGAGAGGTTTAGAAAATGTCTTTGCTTTCACAATAGGTTGAAATAAAGACCTACCCTGAAGGGCTATCAACAAATGGATGTTACCTACTAAACGGTGCCAGGCCGGCGTGTTTGTGTTCAAGCTGAGTAGACTGAGATGTGGGTAGTATTTTACCTAACGTGTTCAGAAGTTATATCATGTGAGTACAAAGTATACCTTTTCAGATCTAATCAATAATTAAATACTATATTTAGATGCTCACTAGATAAATCAAGAATGAAGGACACTTAACAAATTCAACATCATCAGTCATCTTTATTAGAAAGGGGAAGAAAACGCCAGCAGTTTTTGGATTAGAGCACCATTTGACAGTTAAAGATTCTCAACTTACAATGGGGTCACAACCTGATAAACCCATTGTTAGCCTGAAAATATCCTTAAATTGCAAATGCATTTAACATACCTGTCCTACCGCACATTGTGGTTTGGCAACACAGTACCCTGTAGAGGATCTGTTCACAGTGTGACTGTGTGGCCAACCAGGCTGGGGCTCACTGCTGCTGTTCAGCATTGTGAGTACAGTATTGTACCTCCCGTTAGTAGTCTGGGGGGAAAATAACATTTAAAAATTGCAGTAAGGTTTCTATTGATTGTTGCATTCACACCATAAAGTCAAAAAATTGTAAGCTGAACCCTCTTAAGTGGCTCAGTATCTGTATATGAAATTCAGACAATTTTATGGGTTATTAGTAATGTAACTGGTAGATTAGGTATTGTTTTATATTATATGTTAAATATTACATAGAGATAATATCTTATGATGGGATAATGAGAAAATTGTTAAATAATATGAGAAGCTGGCTATTAACTTGAAAAAAGATTAAGGAATACTGCAGAAGGGATCAATTAACAATTCAACTCAATTTCATTTAGACAATGTTTATTTCACATATTTGTTACACTCCACCAGGAAATTGATATTACAATTCAAGTAAAAACACATTTCATTGAAAAAATACTTCTAAGCTTAAGCTTTTAACATATAAATATACTGCACAAAATAAATATACTGCACAGAAACTACCTATCCACAAATTACTGTGTGCATCATTTCTAAAACACATGCCATTTATAAAAGTATACTTGTAAATGGCTGTAATGTTTTCAGCTCTCAGTAAAAGAAAACTTACTTTGTAAGTGCCATGTAGTAAATGTCTTGGGCTCTGCATTCCATTTGGTCTCTGTCACAACTACTCAACTCTGCTGATGTAGTTTAAAGGAAGTCATGGGCAAACCATAAAGAAATGGGGTTTGTGTGAGTTTTCTCAAAACATTTTATTAATGGACACTGACATTTGAGTATAATTTTAATATGCCACAAAATATTCTTTAATTTTCAACCATTTATAAATAAAAATTATTCTCAGCTTATAGGCTACAAAAATGGGTTGTGGATCAGATCTGGTTGATGGGCTATAGTTTATCAGTGCCTGTCCTAGCCCAGTCAGGATCTACTTCTGAATTACTTGAAAAAGAAAAAAGAAAAAGAAAAAAACCAAGGCACTAGCAGCAATAAAGGTGAGAGATAGTATTTGTTTACCAATTTTTTTTGGCAGTGTAATTCAGGACATCTAAGTTAAAATGATAATATCTGATAATACCTTGAGTCTGAGACACTGTTTTAAGTGCTTTAAAAACATTAACTCATTTCAATCTCAAAGCAATCCTATGATGCTATTAATGCTACTCTTACAGAAAAGGAACTGAGGCAAAGAGGGGATGAGTGGCCCACCCCATGCTGACATCTGGGCCAAGGTAGTAGGAGTCCAGAGTCCATACTTTAACCATTATGCCATGTTGCTTCTACTAGGATGAAAAAGGCAGGGAAGAACATTTAGGACTCAATACAGAATACAGACACAGATAGCTCTTATACCCTGCTCAAGCATCAACAGTGAGATAAGAGAAATAATGTTTCTTGCATAGCACTCAGTTCTTATTGTGTAGAGTGCAATAATTTTACTGTTTTCAGCTACTTTAAAAGCAGCTCACATGTTTGCAAAAATAAATATGTCCCTAATTCAAAATTTGGCTGACCACACTGCTGAACATTTGACAAAAACACTTCAGCTCCATTTTAAAGGATTAGGTCAGTAACAACATATAGATCCATTAACAAGTGCCAGGAAGAAGGCAAAAAAGATACATTATAATTTAAAAACAGTATTGCACTACAATACATATTATTTTAACAACGGGAGCCACCTATGAGACAATAAGTCACATCTTCCTACACATAACAGTTGCTAAACTAAGGTGACATGTTTTCCTATATACAACTATGGATGGGTTCACATGCATGTTACATTTTGTAGCACACTCACGTACAGAAACCCTACACTAAGACTTTATGTATATTTAATGATGTTGCCTGATTACTCATTTTGGCTTTTAAAAAATTTCATATATGTAGACATTTTCAGGTTTCTTTAAACAAGAAAAAGCAACCTTGGAATCTGTAACATGACTTACAATATAAGTGCTTCCTTCAGTACAAATTTTTTCTTATTGGTGAAAATCTTTCAAATAGCTATAAAGGTATTATCCAACCATTGATGTGTCATCCAATGGAAAATCAATTCTTGATAAAGACATATTTGCTGCAATCTTTGCAGTTATCCCTGTTGAATTTTCTAATATATGAGAGCAACTTGTGTAAAAAGACTTCAGAATACTTGGGATACCCTCAGGAATTTCTTACACACATGAGCTTTTGGATGTATAGTGTTTGCTGTCTTGACAGAAAACCTGACATTCACTTTACGTATGGATTTTTCTCCTGTATGATTTCTGTGCTGTAAAGTATGACTTCTGAAATAAAAGTTTTCTTCATATGTTATCATTTGTACAGTTTCTGCCATCTATATTGTTTGATATTCAGTCAAGTCTACCATGTGGTAAAAACTTCTCCTTAATAAATGTGTAGAATTTCTCTGTGCATTTGCTGATATTCTACAAGGAAAAAATTTAGCTGAAGTTTTCCTTCTTAATGATATGCATGTGTTTTCTCTTGTGAATTATGTGATTATGCTGAAGGATGAATTCAGACAGATATTCCTCACTCATACTATTTGTCAGTTTTCTCCTTCTGTGTGTGTGTCTTCTGATGTGCTGTGAGTTGTGACTTCTGGATAAAGGTTTCCCCACATTCTTCACACTCATAGGGTTTCTCTCCTGTATGTTTTCTCTGATGTATGATAAAATGTGATTTCTGAGAAAAGGATTTTTCACACTCCTTACATTCATAGGGCTTCTCTCCTGTGTGAGTTCTCTGATGTAATCTGAGGACTGAATTCACAGAGAAAGATTTACCACATTCTGTACATTCGTAGGGCTTCTCCCCTGTGTGTTTTCTGTGATGTTTAGTGAGGTCTGATTTATAGAAGAAGTGTTTGCCACATTTATTACATTCAAAGTTCTTCTCCCCTGTGTGTGTTCTCTGATGTACTGTGAGGGCTGACTTCTGGAAGAAGCATTTGCCACATTCCTTACATTCATAGGGTTTCTCTCCTGTATGAGTTCTCTGATGGGTTTTGAGGTGTGAATTCCTAGAGAATAATTTCCCACATTCCTTACATTTATAGGGTTTCTCCCCTGTGTGTGTTCTCTGATGTACTGTGAGATGTGACTTCTGGGAGAATAATTTCTTACATTCCTTACACTCAAAGGGTTTCTCCCCTGTGTGTGTTTTCTGATGAACCATGAGGTATGCCTTCACATAGAAGAACTTCCCACATTCAGTACACTCAAAAGGTTTCTCCCCTGTGTGTGTTTTCTGGTGCTCCATGAGGTGTGGCTTCTGGTAGAAGGATTTCTCACATTGATTGCATTCATAAGGTTTCTCCCCTGCATGAGTTCTTAGATGTCTACTAAGAGATGACAGGTGGTAGAAGATCTTCTTACATTCTTTACATTCATAGGTTTTATCTCTTGTGTGAATTTTCTGATGTACTGTGAGGTCTTCATTTTTAGAAAAGGATTTCCCACATTTAGCACAGTCGTAGGACTTGTTCTCGAAGTGTGTACGCTGATGTACTATAAAGGCAGACTTCTGGCAGAAGGACTTTCCACATTCATTACATTCATAGCTTTCTACTTGGTGATGCGTTTTCTGAAGTTTTTTGAGTTCTCCAGTTCTATACAGAAAGTTTCAGATTCATTAATGGGTAAGACTTTTAAGGTCTCTCTCTCTCTCTTTCTGTGTGTGTGCATGTATTTTTCAAGTTACTCTGAGGACCTACTTCTAGAGATGTCCCCATATCCACTAGGTTCACAGGGTTTCTCCACTGTGAACATTCTGTCACATACTGCAATTTAACACTAGATAGAATGAACCTTCACGTGCACTATAGTCACAGGATTTCTCAGCTGCCTGCATTCTACTTTGGATAATTCAGAAGAGGCAAAAGATGACTTCCAAGTTTGAATCTCCTGACCTACTATGGTCTCTAACATAAAAGGGCACTGCCATTTTGATTACATTCTTTGGGATTCACTCCCATGTCAGTTTTCCCACATTCAGTATTAAGTAATACTCTCCCATTTCCAGTACCCCAATCAAGCCTTGCCACAAGGCTTCTATCTTAAATATTAATTGTTGAACTTGCCTTGAATTACCAGCTGGGTTCTCCTGGTACCGTGCTCCAAGATCACGGATATTCCATAGGTCTTCTACAAGAGAATTGAGATTTTAACACACTGTTTTATATATATATATTTTTTCACACTGTTATATTTATAGAGTTGATTCTTAGGCTTCAACTACCAAAATGAAAGAACTTTCAAATGGAAACTTTCTTTGCCCATTGTTTTGGAAAAAAAACCCATTAAAACACTAAAAATTCTGTAGCAGACAGAGGAAGAACTTGATTAAAAGTCCAAGCATCTCTGCCACTTTTACAAATGTGACTTTAAAAACTTAGAGGTAAAAGCTAAGACAAAAACAACATGGAGCAAAATACACTCAAACAAAAGAACAAAATACACTCAAAGTGTCACTGAGCAGCAATGTGGGAATCCCAGAGAATGTTGTGATCCGATTAAGGACAATGAACAGTAAGCAGAATGAGAAAAATTAGTGGACAACTGTGTATATTGGAAATACCAAGAAAAATTTAAGTTAGATAAAGAAGTTAAAGTATAGGCCTTTCCTTCCTCTCCCCTCACAATTAGCTTGCTGTGTTAGGATTCCTTGTATAGTGCTGTCCTCTCACCTGCAGGGGACACATTTCCAGATCACCAGTGGATGCTGACACAGAGAGTACTGAGCACTGTGTGTACTATATTCTTTTTTTTTCAGTACCGGGGATTGAACTCACAACCTTGCATTTGCCAGGTAGGCGCTTAGGCCACTGAGCTAGATCCCCAGCCCTCATCTTGTTGAGTCCGGGTCTCACTATGCCATTGAGGCTGGCCTTGAGTTCACTTTGTAGTCCAGGCTGGTCTCAAACTCGAAATGATCCTCGTCTCAGCCTCCCGAGTGCTGGGATTACAGGCGTGCGCCACTACGCCTGGCAGAAATTTTGTATTTATTTATTTATTTATATATTTTTATTTTTATTTATTTATTTTTTTTTGCGGCACTGGGGATTGAACTCACGACGTTCGCACTTGCCAGGCAGGCACTTACGTCACTGAGCTAAACCCCCGGCCCTTGTCTTTTTGAGACTCAGTCTCACTATGCTGTTCAGGCTGGCCTTGAGCTCACTTTGTAGCCCAGGCTATTCTTGAACTTGCAATGATCCTCCTGTCTCAGCTTCCTGAATGCTGGGATTACAGGCATGTGCCACCAGGCCCGGCTACTATATTCTTTCATACACACACACACATGCACGCATGCACACAAGTCTTCACCTTGTTACTTGCAGAAAGTACTTCACAGGTTCACTTTGGCATATCTGAATTGCCAGCATCCCTACCCTTGTGCTTTGGGGTCATTGTTAAGTAAGGTAAGTATGACTTGAACATAAGCCCTACAACCCTCAAGGGTCAGTCTGATATCTGAGATGGCTACTGAGTGACTAAAGCAGGTCATGTACACAGCGCGGATATGCTGGGCAAAGAATTATTCATATCCCAGACAGGACAAAGCAGATAACTGAACCCAAAGAAAATGAAACTGCAGATCAGGGAGAACAATGTTACCTTTTTTCTATCCACAACTGAGATAATGACACTAAAGTGTATTTCTCGGCCGTCAATTTCCTCATAACTATAGGCTTTCACTGTCTATATAGATGGTTTAATTTTCAACAGGTTAGAAAGACCCCAAAATGTATATATCTATAAAGAAGGATTTTTGGGGCTAGGGATTTAGCCCAGTAGTTCAAGCACTTGCCTGTTAAGTGCAAGGTCATGAGTTCGATTCCTGGTACCAAAAAAACAAAAAACAATTTTTGAAAAAGCAGAGGGCAAACCATCTATACAACAGGATGCAGTCCCAGTTGTAGCACCTGAAATTTGCAATCCTGTACCTATCCTGACTACCAAATCCTGTACTTTCAAAGCACCATTATCCACAATTCAACACAATTCTCAAACTTTTGCTTTTATATCTTGGCTCCTACATCTCTACTTCCAATTTATTACATCATCCTTAAAGATCAGGTTACTTAACATTATTCTAGAACCCTTTTCAGACCATATATATGTTCATCTTTAAATGCATGAAAGTAGCCAGGTGTAGTGGCACATGTCTTTAACACCGGTACTTGGGAGGTTGAGCCAGGAAGATTGCTGTGAGTTCAAGGCCAGCCTGGGCTACATGGGAAGACCCTGTCTCAAAAAACAAAAAATGAATAATCCATGAAAGTAGAAGATGCTAAGCAGAGCTTTGAGGTTGAAATTTCATAGGATTTGTGAAGAAAGTATTAGGGACGCATGCAAGATTAACATGGATACACACGACGTAAGTTTCTATGCATGCAAAACCTGTGACAGAATGGTAAAGTGGAGATTAACATGTTTGGGGGCTAAAAGGACAAATAAGCTGCTATAGCCAAGACAGGATCAGACTTGTTCTTGAGACAAAAATTAGTTTAAATATATACCATCATAGTGAGTCAGCATTAGTTTACTATAACAGGCCAGTGGCAATATAAATCTGCTATATTACACAACTACTTTTGAGAATTTAAAAATTTGGCTAGATGTAGTGGTGATCACCTATAATCACAGCAAGTACTTGATGCGCTGAGGTAGGACTATTTCTGCAGAGGCCAGCCAGTGCTGTACAGTGAGTTAGTTGAAGGCCAGTATGAACTGAATAGTGAGACCCTGTCTCAAAAAAAAGTTTGTTCTTGATCCTAAAAAGGAAAGAGTGAGATCAATGGAAACATTTTGTAAGAGAGTAAAATGAATCCTGTATACAAATAAGACTAAAATGGGAAGGTCAGTTTTGTCTTGTTAATCAAAAGCCATTCTTTCAACAAAGATTTAGTGATAAACAAATATGTACTAGGCCTTTTTCCTGACCTGGCAACATGTTAGTGTGCAAGTCAAAGGTTATAAAAATATTCAAGGAAGCAGGATGGGATTATTTTGGCATCATAATACCCAGAAAAAGGTACAGTAGATTTTAAGAAAGGCAATTAGTACTTCATGTGAAGGATAAATGCATATAGAAGTATCAATTGTATTGAAATAATATAATGGATGAGCAACTTAATGATTTATAATGAGTTTAGGGTTTAAAGAGAGACTACACAGTTAAAACTGGTAAGAAAAATAACAAAGCCATGTTGTTTGTTTACAAGTGGGAGATGTCATTTGAAAACACATCTATAACTCAGATTTAAAAACACTTTGTAGTTGCACACTACAATGGTAGGGAGTAACTGGGAATTCTAGAGAAAAACAGAAAATTCTCAGATAAAGTTAGGGAGAGATTAGATTTTGTATATAGGAAAAAGAACTAAATTTATTTTTTAAATGTATAGCAAAGAAGAATTTAAGTGGAGAGAACAAAAATTGGGGGCATGATTTAAGATTCTTACATACACAGATGAGGTATCTGCAATCATTTTCAGAGTATAGGGAATTTGGATACTCCTAAAAACTATTTCAAAAGGCAAGAGCACCAACCCCTCCTGATAACATGGGGCGTAACTTGTAACTCACCAGGGCCGCTACGATGTGGAAATTCCACTTCCAGTGTCCATGGCTCTTTTCCTTGCTTCAACTTCAAGACCACATTAGACTTACTCACACGGTAACCTATTAATGGAAAAGATAAGAGAAATGATCAAATTGCTTGGAATTTAGAGACTGTAAGGAAGTACAGTTTTAGGAAAGCAATGAAGATACCACTTAGGACACATACTTTTCTGATACTCAAAATGTATTCATTACTTTAACCCTGAAACAAAGCTAATGTTATTCAATCCTACAGGAACCTTGCATGTTCCAGCAATAGGGAAGAGAAGTGGAAACTACTGGTAGTTCCACATGGGGAAGTCTTTCTCACCTATTGAGACCAGATGTCTGTAATTCTCCAGCATCACATGCTTGTACAGGGTTCTCTGAGCAGGAGTCAATAATTTCCACTCTTCCTTGGTGAATTCCACAGTAACATCCTTTAATGTCACAGGTCCCTGGAATAACATATTTCAGTTCAATATGAAATGACTGGTGACCAAAACAGAGTACAACTAAAAAGAGAAATTAAGGAATGGGGATGTAGCTTGGTGGTAAAATGTTTATCATGCATGCATAAGGCCCTGGCTCTTATTTCCAGTGAAAGAAAGGAAGAAAGGAGGGATGAAGAGAGAGTGGGAGGGAAGAACAGGAAGGGAAGGAGGAAAGAACAAGAAGGGAAGGAGAAAAGGAATGAAGGAAGAAGAAAAAAGGAGGAAGGGAAGAAAGAAGGAAAGAAGAGTGAGGGATACATATTAAATTAGACCCTAATGTACTGACAGTAGAACTTATGCTGTCCAGTATTTACCCTGTACCCTGCTTTATACATAGATATTTGTTCAATACATATTTGCTGAGTCCCCCACCTCTTGTGCCCACACTTTGCTGAAGGTACAAAGATGAATAACAGCAACTATTCCTGTTATCAAACTTATGTTATGACAGGAATCAAAGATGTAAATCCTTGCAAGCAATGTGTATAGAAGGTGCTATGACAAATACATACTAGATACAAGAGGGACACAAGTGAGGACAGTTATTTACATTTTGTATTATGTTTGATTTTATTAGGTGGTCAAATTGATGTAAATTTTAGGGCTAAAGAGTACATAATTGGCAAAATGAGGAGATGGATAAGAAATGTCAAGTTTAAGAAATTGTGGATAACACAGTATGATATGAGGATAGGGCATAGAACCAAGATTACTTAGCAATACCTAGTGTTAACAAGTAATGTGCAGCAAATGGAATTCTAGTACATTGTAGTAGTATTTACCAAAGAGAAACAAATTCTGTGTTCACAGAAATTTCAGTATATAAATATTTATAATAGCTCTACTCAGAATTTTCTAAATATACATTTTCTTTTTTTTTTTCCAGCACCAAGGATCAAACTCACGACCTCGTGCTTGCCAGGCAAGCGCTCTACTCAGAATTTTCCAAAAGACAAAACAACTAGTTTTCAACGTTTCTCTAGTAGTAAATGGGTAAATGGGTACATCTAACTTCTCTAGTAGTAAATGGGTAAATGGGTACATCTACATGGTTGAACACTATTTAACAATGAAAAAGAACATGCTCCTGATACACATGATCAAATCTCAAATGTATCATGCTAAATGAAAGAAGGCAGCCTCAAAAAAACATACTATATAATGCAATTTATATGATAATCAGAAAAAGGCAAAATTATAGGGATGAAGAATAGATCAGTGATTCTCACTAACTCATGATGGGAGAGTTACAAAGAGGGAGCTAAGAGAATTTAATGGTAATGGAGTTGTTCTGTTGCTTGACTGTGGTGGTGATTGCAAGTTTTTAGGCATGTGTCAAAACTCACTGAAATGTATACCCCAAACAGTGATTTCTGCTCTGAGTTAAAAGATTAAAAACAGGGCCAAAGATTTAGCTCAGTGGCATAAGCACCTGCCTGGCAAGCGCGAGGTCGTGAGTTCGATCCCCAGTACCAAGAAAAAAAAAAAAACTAAAACGTAAAAACAAACAAACAAATACCATGTTCTATGATAGCTATTATTCAAGAAACAGAAAATAACAATGTTGGTGAATATGTGGAAAAATTAGAACTCCACATTTTAAACTGGAATGAATGTAAAATGGTACAACCACTAGAAAAACAATAGAGTGGCTCCTCAAAAATAGTAAACAAAGAACTTCAGTATGGCTCAACAATCCCACTTCTGGGTAGATATCCAAAAGAAATGAAATCAAGGACTCAGCCATTTGAACGCCCATCTTCAAAGCAGCATCATTCACAATAAATAAAAGGTGGAGGTAACTCAAGTGCCCATGAATGGTAAACATACTGTAGTACAAATAATGCAATATTATCCAACCTTAAAAGGAAGAAAATTCTGACCTATGCTGCAAACATGGATGAAACTTAAGAGACATTACACTACATGAAATAAGCCAGAGAAAAGCAAACACTGTATGATTCCACATACATAAGATGCCTAATCTAGTCAAATTCAGACAAAATGCTCTAGTAGCTGCCAGGGGTTGGAAAAAAGAAAACAGAGTTTTTTTTAATGAGATGTAAGATGAAAAAAAGCTCTAGAGATAAGTGATAGTAATGGTTACATAACAATATAAATGTATCTAATGCCACTGAATGAAACATTTTAAGAGATTAAAATGGAAAATGTTATACTATATACATTTTACCACAATTAAAAATAAAGACAAAAATCAAAGTCTCCCAAGCATACTAAAAATAGCTATCTGAAAAAATGAAAGTATAAGTCAGCAGAATTTAAGGGATTAAGATCTTGGAAGAAAGGGAAACCTATTGGAATAAGCCAAATACTGCTGGTTAGAATTTTCAGGGGATTTCAAAGGTTCATAGCCAAGTTGAAGACAGCACAAAGCATCTTAGAACAGGCATCCCTAGAATAAGGAAAAAATCTAGTTCTAGGGCTGGGGATTTAGCTCTGAGGCCTAAGCACCTGCCTGGCAAGTGCGAGGTTGTGAGTTTGATCCCTGGTACCGCAAAAAAAAAAAAAAAAAAAATCTAGTTCTAAGTAGAATATGGAGTGTCAAAAAATAAACTGATCTCACCCTAACAAAAGATTAACCCCTCTACACAGGAAATTATAAGGTCTTTAAAAATCAGAGAACTGAGAAGATGAAGGCCAAAATTCAGATCAGAATACTTCAGAAGAGGAAAGAAAACTACTTTCATTTCTGGGAACAATTTGGAGCGAATGAACTTTTAATGTTTGGTTGTAGATTTGAATCCTCAAAGTCCCAGTCACAAAGCAAGTCAACAGTGACTGCACCAACTATTTTTGATACCACCTGATGACTAAGTGGGATTTTATATCCAAGTGGTCTCCAATAGAAGCTTCTAATTTATGGAACAGTTTTACTTCCTATCAAATATCTCTAAATGGTCAGTTTAGTCCAAATGGGGAAGCAGTTTCAGGACCTAAATAGGAAGCTTCATAATAGATTTATATGCTCTAAAATACAAACACCCGCCATTTTTTCCCAAAGGGCCTTACCTGAGTCCAGTAAACTGCAAAAGCTAGGAGCAGTGCTCCAGGTGGGGATACCTCAGGTGGGGAAAGCACTGCTTGCCAGGCAGAAAGTCCTCAGTTATCCAAAAAACAGCTGGTGGCAAGGCTAAAGTGCAGATGGGGTCCTTGGTGTTACAACCCAAGCCTTAATCCTGCCTCAGATCACTGGTGATCAGTGAGCTGAATCTAACTGAAGCCTATGGCCACTCAAATATGTCAGGCTGACACAGCAACCAGAGAGAAGGGCTGTACCATTTTCTGGTGTTATTATTTACCTCAACCTCTAGAACAATCTACTGTTCTTCTAAACATAATGTCCAACATTTAATAATAAATTATGAGACATTTAAAGAAGTAGAAAACTGATTCATACTACATAACGGAGCCACGTGAAGCAGACCCACAGATAATCTAGATGTTAGGATTAGCAGATAAAGACTTTAAAGTAATTATGATAAAAATTTTAAAAGATCTAGTAAAGCAGACAATACAGATGAAAGGATAGGAAAATTTATCCGAGGAAAAATTAGAATTATAAAATATATTATCAGAAGTAAATTTCATGGGATTATAAGAGAATGGGCAGAGCAGAAGAAGGGCACTATGAATTGGAGAAAAAATCAGCTCAATAGATACCATCCAAAAAGGACCCCCCCCAAAAAAATTCCAGTCTCAATGCAGCATTTGAGGCATTTAGAATGTATACACAATCCAACATTTATGTGACAGGAATCCTAAGAAAAGAGAATAGGTGCCTGGCAAGCGTGAGGTTGTGAGTTTGATCCCTAGTACAAAAAAAAAAAAAAAAAGAAAAGAAAAATGGGGCAAAGAGAATATTTAAAGAGTGAGTTCCCCAGTGTGTATGTATGTATGTATGTAATCTGAGACAGGGAAATGTTATGTAGTTTAGGCTGGCTTTGAACTCACTATATAGCCCAGGCTGGCTTCAAAATTTCAGTGACCCTCCTGCCTCAGCCTCCTGAGTACTGGGATTACAGGCATGTGCCACCATTCTCAGCTCCAAGTATTTTTTTAAAATTATAAAAGGCAAGAACCTACAGGTCTTTATAGGCTCTAAGAAGGATTAACACAAAACAAATCATACCTGCACATATCAGTCTAATGTTAAAAAACTAAAGTACAATTATGTTCAAGGGAATAACAGCCTTCTCATCAGAAACCACAGAAGACAAATATACCCTAAAAGTGCAGAAGCAAAGAAAAGTTTACATAGAGTTTTGAATTCAACAAGTTTATTCATCAAAAGTCAAAGTGAAAAACATTTTCAGAAATTCAGGGAATTTGTCACTACTAGTACTGAAATGATAAAGTTAAGTTCTTTAGGTTTATAAAAAAGATATCAGTGAGATAAATCAGATCTGTAGGAAAAAATAAACAGTACCCAAAAGAGACATATAGATATATATATCTATATATATAGCACATGTGTGTTAAGTTTCTTTGAAAGACCGGTAACTGTTTAAAGCAAAAGTAATTATTTAGAGTTAAAAATATATGAGAAATGAGCCGTAAGACAAAGACCACAAAGGGTGAAGGGGGTGTAAAAGGATTATATGACTGAAAATGTATTTCACTGCTTATGAATAACTAGTAAATTATTTGAAGACACTAAGTTAATCATGCATATTGTAATTTCCAGACTAATCAATAAACATAAAAATAGGCTTAACAGTCAATAAAGGAGGTATAATACACAAAACACAGTGGAAGTTTTCATCAGTATTTCAGATAAAAAAGACCAAGGTTTCTACCAGCAAACTCTCCCTAAAACAAAATAAAAGCAGTAACTAAAAAGAATGTCTTCGTACAGAAGAAAGTCGCCAATAGAAGTTGAAAGATAGAAGAAAGAAAAGCAAAAGAAACCTACTGTGGCCAAAATGGCTATGAACAAACAAGAAGTTTCAAGATCTGCATCAAACAAAAAATTTGAAGCCTTGGTAATAACAACTGCACTCAAAATCACTCCAGAGGAGGACCTGGGTCCCACAGTCCCAGGGGAGAATCACTTGAGCTCAGAAGTTAGAGAGCAGCCTGGGTAAGAGTGAGATGGCCTCTCAAAAAAAAAAGGTTCATTAGTCATTTCTACTGTCATAGACTATTCACCAGTTACTTTCAGATCCTAAGTTAGGGAGAGCATTGTGTGAATTCCCCAATGAATTCCAGATAAGAAAGATTTCACATAAAAGATAAAATTACGTTCAAGAATGATTGAAACAGAACTGCAGGGTCTGCTTTAATAGGTTCTGTTCAATAGGTTAAATTTTAGCTCCCTCTTATTTTTTCCTTCTTCCTTCTAGTTTCTTTTCTCCCACCAACATGCCTAATGGCTGTGATCCTGAAGTAACAACAAGATGAAGTCTAAAATTTATGATATTATGGTAATAACTTTTCAAAAAGTGGCTGTGAGGATTATGTGAGAAGACTACAGTACTTAACAGAGGGCTGGCCATTTAACTGACAATCACATTTTATTGATAAAAAATTAAATTTTAAAAGGCAATGAGCCAGGTGTGGTGGTGCATACCTGTAATCCCAGCACTTGGGAGGGTGAGGCAGGAGGATTACCAGAAATTCCAGGCCAGCCTGGGCTACATAGTTTAAAGACAGCCTAAACTGCATAGGGAGACCCTGTCTCAAAAAACCAAAACTAATGCAGGGTGTGGTAGTACCTGCCTATAATCTCAGCACATGGGAGCTGGGGCAGGAGGACTGCCATGAGTTTTGAGGCCAGCCTGGGCTACATAAGTGAGTTCAAGGCCAGCCTGCCCTACGTAGTGAGACCCTGTCTCAAAAAACCCAAAAAATAAAATAAAAAGACAATGAAATGATTATAGAATTCAGCATTCCTTCTCTGTGGGTAATGGTAAGGATGATTACAAAGAAGGGCAGTAATGCATTTCAAAGGTACTTGCAATTTTCACTTCTTAAGCATGATAGGGGATATTAGGATAGTATTTCCTAAATTGGTATTAGGATAGTATTTCCTAAATTGTATATATACATTAGATATATTCTTTTGTATAAAGGATAACTTTCACATCTTTTTTTTTAGTATATGTGCTGCCAAAGTGAACACATAAAATTTTTAAATGAATAGTAAAATAAAAATTCAAAGTTCTACAGCCTAAAGGCCCTGTATCTCCTATGCTCCTCTACTTCATTGTTTTAACTCTCATCAGTCAACCCCTAAATCACTTCTCTATCCGATGTCTGAAACTCTTTTTAGAACATGCCTCAGATGACTGTACCTGCTGTTCCTCCCATCTACATTACTCTTCCCTAGATACCTACCTAGCTCCCCCTCTCAAGTTAATTCAGGACTTTCCTCAAACACTGCCTTTCAGAACGGTGTTCCCTAATAAACCTACAACCTGTTCCTCACTTCTTTATATTGTTCCCACCTCTCAAGTTACTTGAGTTTGCCTCTGAGTCTATGTCTCAGAAATACTACTCAGTGGGTCTGGGGATTTAGTTCAGCAGCACAGTGCCTGCCTGGCAAGCGTGAGGTCCTCAGTTTGATTCCTGGTGCCCCCCAAAAACAAACAAAAAAACCAAAACTACTCAAATGCTGATGCATTTTATTATATATTTTAAAAATTGTACTGTGTTAGCCTCAACACCATCCTTCCTAGGAAAAGTCTTTAGTAGGAAAGTCTCAAGTTCATAATGGAGGACACAAATTCTCCAAAATTGTAATTTTTACCTTAAAGTTCAAATTTTAACACTGGTAAAAAATACTGTTGGGTGTGGTTGACACACCCTGTAATTCTAACACTGAGGCAGGCTGATGCAGGAGGATCTCAGGTTCAAGGCCAAGCCTGGGGTACCTAGGACAACAAAGACAACCTGTCTCAAAAGATAAAAACACCTGGGGGTGTAGCTCAGTGGTACTGTGCCCCTGGTTCAATTTCCAGTACTGAAACCAGTAATGGGTTGTTTGCTTTAAAGTGGCAGGCTCACTTTATCACTTGTGAGAAAACATTAAATACAAAAGTATGAATGACCATAGCTTGTTTACCAGTTGTTCTTTCAAGTAAAAAAAAAAAAAGTATTCGATTAAAAAAGTGGCAATGCATGTGCATAAGTCAAACAAATGCTTGTCTGACAACCAACCATGATGGTTCAGGATGCAACAGAAAGGTTTTAAGTGAACTTTCCATTTTGTCACATGGAATATTAAAAAGATGTATACTTGAGGGTCAAGATTTAATACTTTTACTGTTTGATTAAGGATATCCTTAAGTAAGATTTTTACTGAGTCTCTTGGAGGAACAGAATAACAATAAATTGGTGTCACTGTCTTAACATACAGGCAGCAATCTCTACCACTGCTTTCACATCACCAGGGCAAAAGACAATCTGCACCTTAGTATTAAGAGTTTTGACCTCACAGACCCCTCAAGGAGGTCTTAGCGCTCCCAGCACTCAGTAGATCACACTTTGTGGAGAGCTGCTGTTTCATTCAAACAGTATTTTCTCCCAGTGTGATTTTTAATTATTTCTACTTTTCTAGTTATTTTTTATTTATTTATTTATATATTTTTTGCAGCACCGGGGATTGAACTCA
>RJWT010022413.1:0-17186 GCA_004365215.1 Cuniculus paca
CTCATCAGATGCTACAGGCTCCAACGCTACTGTGAGACACAGGAAAACTGCTGAGCCTCTCTATGCCTCCATTTCCTCATTTGTAAAACACAGGTTATTTTGAAAATTAGAGAGAGCACAGGTGAAAGGTCCAGAGGAAAATAAATGTTCATTCATAATTAACTGATAGAATTACTAACAGTACTTAAAGCAGTTTTTAAAGTTTTTTTAAAATTTTAATTGGTACAATATTATACATATTTATGTGGCATAGTGTTATAATCTGATATGTGTATACAGTGTATAATGATCAGATCAAGTTAATTAGCATTTTCATATCCTAAAACATGCATTATTTTTTGAATGGCACTTTAATTTCCTTTCTTTTAGCTCCTTGTGAAATACATAAAAAACTGTTGTAAACTACAGCCCTATCATTCTAACTTAGTCCTCTTATGTAATTGTATTTTGGCATTCATTATCCAGCCTTCTTCTATCCCTCTCCCTCTATCTTCCCAAACCTCTAGTGATCACTATTCTCATCTCAATTGAAATCATTATTTTTAGCTTCCACTTGAATAGGTAGTATTTGTCTATGTCTGGCTTATTTCAATTAGCGATGTGTCTTCTAGTTCCCTCCATGTTGCCACAGACAATAAGATTTCATTTTTTACGAAGCCTGCATGTTTTGATGAGACATAATGAAGAATGTCCATGCTATCAGAAAAAAAATTTAAAAAGTATTTAAATGGGCTAATGAGGATCCATACTTCAGCTTTCACAGCGTCCTTACAGAGAAGAGCCCACCAGGCAGGACAGACAGGTAACTATTTTCCTTGAGCAGTAAGATAAGGTAATAAGCAGTTATCTTTCTAGGATGTTGTTCACTGTGTCAATTTGAGAAGGTCAGAACTTTAAGTGATTCAGCAGGGGGCCAGGGTCCCTAGTTGGTAACAACTTCAGCCTGTGCAAGAGGAGGGTAGGCAGATGGTGTGAATGCTACACCCACCCCAGGGGAGCAGCCTGCACACAATAAAAGACAAATGAGGAGAGACTGGTTGCTGCTTCTTCAGAGGAGCTCCAGTCTTCGCCTTCAGCTTGGACGTCGTCTCCTGGCTTCTGGCACAGACTGTTCAGCTTCTGCCTGGGACTCTTCAGCCTTCGTTGTAGACTTTTCAGTGTTCCGTCGTAGACCCATCGGTCTTTTGATACGGACTTGCACGGGACACTGCAGTAAGCTCCAGCCCTTGGGCTGGACCCTTTAACCTCTAGCGTGCAGACATCCTCTGCATGCTCCCTCATTCAACCTTGTAGCTGACCATTGTAAGCCAATCTTGTAATCCCTTACACAGTTGTATATCTTGTATTATATGTGTTTCTCTAGTAAACCCTGACTGATACAGTGGGGAAACAGAAGGACCTCGGCACTTCAGCTAAAACAGCACCATAACTTCCTGGCCAGTGGCAAATTCTTCAATGTTCAATGGCCTCATTCTCAAGGAGAAGCTGTGGCTTCAATTCCCAGAACATAGATCTAATGCTGGGTCAACACATCCTACTCTTCCATATCTCTGTATATCTACTTGGTGCTGCACAGAGACATCCTTGAGCAGGGGCCATGGTTCTTCTCCACAGGGAATCACTGGTGTTCTATAAGCACACCTAGCACCTGTCTGTCTTTTCACTTGGTGTTTATTTCCCTCACCTGGAATCAGGTACACACTTGACAACTTTCCTTACATCATTCATAGTGTCTTGTCAGACAGCACACCTCTGGTTACCCTGTAGAAGTGGCTCCTGTTCTCCCTCTCCCTCCTAACCATTTTTTTCCATAGTACTTATCAATAATTGATATAAATATAAACTATATATAATATATTATAATACATCTTGATACCCATGCAATATGGACAAGAACTGGCCAAAGTACAAGGTGACGATTTCTAAGGGCAGGGTACCTGTTAACAGGAAAGCATTAGATGATGAATCAAAGCCAACCTTAGAAAGAGACCACATTCTCCTTTTTTAAAAGAAAGGGGAGCATTAATGAAAGAAAAAAAGAAACTAATATTCTAGGTGCTAAGAAGAAAATAAATAAATACTAGATGTTACTGGAGATATGGAGGAAATGAAAAAGGAAAAATAGCTAAGTAATATCAGTAAGTTTGACCCCTGGAGACAGATGGTTGAGTTACAGAGCAGACATTTTTGACTCTGAGATAGACCTTTTGAAAAATATGATGGAAACTATAGGACTCTCCCTCAGACAAATGTGTGCCTGCTCATCTACACATAATTGTACTTACATCTAGGAGCTACTTCCGTCTAGGACAGGACCCCTGGAATCTGTCTATGAACTCCACACTAAAGTTCTTAAATGCCCTGGCCACATGTGCCCAACAAATCACAAATATCTTGCTCCAAAGAATCACCATTAAGTAAATGCAAAGGTTTGTTTATGAAAGACCCTCTCCCATTTATCACTAGAACCATCTTTGGTAAGCTCAGAGCTTAGAATCTTGAAAACAAACCAAAAAGGTAATATCTCTTAGTGACCCAGACACTGAAGCTAAACTAATAGGGGAGAAGTGGAGAGCCCATTTGAAATGGAAGGAACAATTATTCATTTTTTATTGGCTAAACATTTCACAAAAAGGCCTAGCTGAATGTGGTGGCATATGCCTGTAATTCTGGCTACCTGGGAGGCTGAGGCAAGAGGGTCACCAAGTTCAAGGTCAACCTCAACAACTTAGCAAGTGCTTGTCTCAAAATAAAAATTTTAAAAGACTGTGGATATAGTTTAGTGGTAGAACACTTGCCTAGCATACACAGGCCCTGGGTTCCAGTCCCAGTACTGAAAAAAAAATTAAGGAAAAGAAAAACATTTTTCTTATCTTACACAAAGATTCATGGGACAGAAAAGCATTGGTTAGGATCTGCATGCTTGAGTTACAGCGTAGTGTACTACTAACCAACTTGACCTAGAACACATTACTTAGTGTTATTATCTGAAAACTGGTTTTGGTAAATTTTAAGGTTTAAGTAAATTTTACTTTACTCAATAAGAATGACTTTCAGAATTCCGAGGCAAATAAAATTTTATAGCAATTTGAATATATTTTGAATCTACTGATTTTATTAATCATTTTGTAAAGGAAATGATCAGCATGACTGATTTTTTACATAAATCTGTTATAATATATTCACGTGCCATTTATTGGCAAGGGTACATTCTCAGAAATGGTTCACTGAGCAGTTTAGTTACTGTGTAGCTATTATTGAGTGTCCTTACACAGACGAGTTGGTATAGCCCACTACATACCTACGGTGTGTAGTACACACCATCATGCCTGCAGTCTGTCCTCCACCATAACACCACAATGCAGATCCTAACTGTGTAAAACACAGCATACTTCACGAAATGGTTCTGAATATAAGATTTCAGTTTATTCAGAAACTCTTGCTAAGAGAATACTAAAGGTAACTCCTGACAATCTGTCATCCAGATGTAAAAGAATGCCTGCAAATTATGAAAGATATCGGACCAGGAGAGTAAATATTTGTTGTAAATTCTGTGCACTATATGAGACATATGTGTCACATTTGCTGATTTGGTGTTATATTAGAGCAAAAGCCAAAATGCTCTAATTGAATAATAACCTTCAATATGTCTGGCTTCTCTGGATATTTCAGTTCTCCCATAATTCCCCATACATAACAGATTAAAGACAACCTAGGAAGAATTTGAGAAGAGAGAAGAGATATCAACCAGAAAAGCAGTATACCCTCTAAGGCCACTTACAGCAGGAACAAATGGTCTCACAAACATCAGTAACTTGTAAGTATTCCCCTTGGTTAACAACTTTGTCTTACTAGTGGGTCATCAGAAAAGGTGGTGTTCTAAAAACTCTCCCTACTAAGACAAGAACATACACATATTACGGAACTATTTTCTAGGAGTAAAATGACTAATGTTATTTATAAATGTTAGCTCACAAAGGTAATAATTTTCTGAAAATTTTTATTTGCCCACAACTTACCCAATATCACAAAATACATGAGATATCATTGCAGGCTCTATAGCCACCTAAAAATACTTATCAGAAAAATAGCAATCTTTGACTGTAATAAATTAACATATAACTTGTTTTTAATGACTGAGTCACCAAGTATATTATGGGTGTCAACCTTACCTGTTTCTCCCAGAATCTCTGAATCCTTTAGCAAAAGGGTTTCGGTCAATTTTTAACCTGGTGATCTGGAAACAAACAAATAAATATGAATTGCTTTTATTTGAACAGATTTTTTTCTGTGTTATTCTCAGAAAATTAACAAAAATCACTCTATTAATAACAACTATTATTTTTATTTAGTTTCATTTTGGTTAAGATTTAAACTGAAGCTTGATATAGACTGTAGGCCTGGCACATAGATGTGTGACTTCTCTCAAAACCAAGGTCTGGTCCTGAATGCAACTGTAAACTCCCTTCTGCTCACTTTCCTTGTCCCAGCTGAGTGATAAATTATTTGCCTGCATAGGCACTGAAGTGGAAAACTGGGCAATGGTCAAGTCCATGTACGGTGACACAAGGAAAGCATTTTAAGAATGCTTGCTGAATGGATGGTGAGCAAGTGAGTGAATAATGCATGAATGAATCCAATCAATTCAGTCAGGTGGAATCAGACCACCAAACAATCAACCTCAGCCTGAAACATCCAAAAATTGACTGCATTTTCTTATTTCACCTAAATTGTGCCTTTCTTGCCACCAGGATTTGTTCATTTAATAACCTGAGATGTTCATGTTAAAAACACAAAATGTGGCTAGACTTTTTCCAGGCTCTTACCAAAGAAAACAATCTACAAACATGAGACTGAACAGGCCAGGATACACCACATCTCATACAATCTCCAAGGATTGCAAATGAATTAGAAAAAACAAAGAGATAGGTTCTTAGGCTAACCAAGTCTGGTGAATCCACTTATATAGCCCAAGTAATACAGGTCCTTAAAGCATCTGGTTTAACTCCTCCCCCTAGTGCATTGGTCCTCCTCTACGGCATCCTATCTTAGCCCCAGAAATACTAGCATGGTTATGTATATTACCCTCATGCCTCTGGAGTAGAACAAGCCTGACCAACATATGCCATATGCACTTAGTGTTTCTGCTTTCAGTGTTGGTCATGGGAGATGTCTTGATACCTTTGTGTCTGAACCAGATGTTAATGAGTCACTGCATTCAGCAATAGAAACTCAAGAGTGGAGGCTAGGAAGCTCAGGAAAGAAAGACAGTCTCAGTGCAAGATAATTATATAAACAATGAAAATATCATTATTTAAGACTATCTTCATATTTTTGACAGCTGCAGAACATATCACTAAGACAACTAAAGTTGTTCTCTATGCGTCAAATCCTTTTCAGTCCCTCTTCCATCTCACTCTGTCAGAGTGGAATTTCCCAAAGCCACAGCCTTTAAAGGTCTTTAAAACGCACTGTGAGATTTTGACAAGCAGACTCTGACTTTAAAGAACCACACTGGCATCAAGGCTATTTTTCTCCCTAAATATTTCTTGCCTCTAGAATGGTACACTAATAACGTAGCACTAATATGTACCAAAAGCAATTTTACATCTATTTTATAGACCAGAGCAGGAGCCTGAAGGTTTGGCTTTCTAAAGTCCAGTGTCTGCCATGTGAATACTGTATTGAATTTACAGAGTGTCACTGCTTTTCTGTGTTTGACTTAAAATCAGTTCTTTCTTCCTCCATAATCCACAGCAATAAACCACACACCATATTTTCTTTTCAAGTGAGGGTTATAATATTTTATTTTCTCTTTCAAGTTGGCTTATCCTGTCCAACTCATTTATGATAGAGGTTTCTGATATATGATTGCACTGCCTTGTTTTGGGGGCCTTCACAGAACCTTGTAAATATAATGACATTCAAGTTCATGGACGTGAGAGCAATGGTTGAAAAGCTAATTCCCACAGCTCATTGGAGCCCAGGCCAAAGAGTCAGCATGAAAATTTAATAGACAAATGTCATCAAATGTTAGGAAAAATAACACACCTACACTTGTTTCAAGACTTTTAATGTAAAATTTAGGGAGCTTTATGAAGAACGTGGTTGTGCCTGTATTTATTAAGTATCTTTTATGTGCTAATAATGACAGGCAAAAAAGGTGACAGAAGGGTACATATGGAGTCAGTATGAGATTATGAGTGTGTGTGTGTGTGTGTGTGTGTGTGTGTGTGTAAAATCCCTTTTCCCCAAAAAGCTTATAGTCTGGAAGAAAAAAGCAGACATCTACACTAATAATGATACTCTAACACAGAAGGCAATAAGGTTTATAACAAAGCCAAAGTGCCCTAAGAACTTAGAGGAAGGTGTACTTACTCCAAGTTGATGGGCTCTGAGATCTTACATTTGAGGTAGTAGGTGAGCTGAGCCTTGAAGAATGTGTCACATTTTAATGAAAAATGCAAGACACAAAGAAAACATTGCATAAGAAAGGCACTATTGGAGCCAAAGCTTACACAGAAACACTAGGGAATCCAATTTGAAAGAGTGTAGGCTAGAAGGGAAGCAGTGAGGGGGAAGCTGGAGAGACTGGATTAAGGTTGCATCATGGAAAGGGTTTACTACTTTGCTCAGGCATTTAGATTACTCAGGAGACAGAAAAGAGCAATTTTAGTGGTATAAAACAAATCATCAACCCAGTTCATTCTTATGCTGAAAACTTTGACTGTATGTACAAATACAAAGGGAGCTACAAATAATATTTTGGAAAAATAAACCAATATATTTTTAAGTTCAATGGTCTCCATATCAACAGGCAGCCTGGTTGACTCACATCTGATGTCTTCTATAGTACAGAGAGGCATGCAAATGACAGAGTGGCCATATGGCTTGCTGTCCTATGGATGTGATAGAAGATGAATGCTCATAAAGTGGAAAAGGAAGTTAAAAGCCCTCCCCTTTTCATATCTTAATGGAGTATGGCAAAGGAGAAGACAAACAAATGGGGAATGAAGCAATTACACTTCATAGGCCTTAACTTTCCTAATCAAACAAAAATCCAGTGGCTAGGGCGGGCAGACACAGAGGAAACCAGCAAGGTGATTATATATACATGGGGCAACTGATCCTAATACAGATAGGTGGTTGACCCTGACACAGATGTGCTGCGACCTTGTCAGGAGCTAAAGAGAGAACCTAGGTGAGATTCCAGAACAGGCATCAACAAGAAAAACCCACAAGGCCCTGACTGAGAGAAAAAAAAGTTCAATTTCAGCAGTGTCTAACCAGGACAGTTTATCAGCACCAGGAACCCAAGGACAGACCAGACAAGATGCCTCACAGCAAAGACCACTGAGGCCAGCAAACAACACAGGGACCTATAAGCAATCAATATGAACAGCCTGGTTGCTGTTAGAATTCTTTCACCTCCACCCCTGCACATGTGGCATACAAGCAGAAGCCATGGGGTACTGTAGGCAAGAAGCAAAAAGCAAAACTAAATACCAGTAACAGATCGTATTGCATAAAGGGAACTGGAAAGTTGCATTTCCCCCTACCCTACCTCAAACAGGGGTCAAGGAGGTTTCAGGAAAACCAGTTAAAGAAAACCATACACATGTGCACACACACACACACACACACACACACACACTACACTGAGTGTTTTACTCAATTTTTAAACTTATTACAGTAACAGACACATTGCCATTTATCCTCCTCATAATAGTTGCCCTATTTTCAAATACACATCCAATCATTCTTGCCACGTTCTGAACCAGCTCTGGAAATCTTTTCTCATGATTGTCTTTTGTTGTACTGTCATGGTCCCATCCACATTCTAAATCAATTCAAATATTTACCTTTCATAGTCATTTTGACTTTAGGAGAGACCCAAAAGCTTCATGGTGCCAATCCAGTGAATAAGGTAGTTAAGGACATACAGTAATGTTTTTATGGGCCTAAGTTTCCATTGGATGTTACTCAGCACTAACATTCACCATATTTTGTATCACACCTACTAAGGACATTCTTAAAGAGGACTTCTGGAACTGTTTCAGAAAGTGGCAAAAATGATATTGTATTTTTGATTACCAGAGAGAAAATATTTGAGTAGTTGATTTTCAAACTTATTCCACAATTATGTTTACCAGTTAAAGCAAAATATCTCCACTTTCCTGGTCTTAGACCAGTTCACTATCATCTATTGGAAACTATTCCAGATGACCTTAGAACAGATCTCCTTTCTTCTGCTTCCTAATCCAAGGGGATTTCTTTTCTACACAACAGCATAGGTGATCTCTGTTAACATATATCTGGATCATGACATTCTCTTTAGTGGCTACCACTGTGCAGAATTCCAACCAAGTTCCTACAGACCCTGACTCTGGCCTACTCTCCCAACCCACCACACTCCTCTGCCCTGGTCCACAGGCGCCAGCCAAACCAGGCTGCTCCCCGTGCTGGTATGTGCCAGACTGTCCCCCGGTGCAGGCCTTCCTACTTGTTCTACTGCTATATGATTTTTCAAAAGCTGACTTTTCCCAAGTCCAGTCTAAATGTCATATCCCAGGAGACTACTATCCTACTCTCTACAACAAATAGAATATCATTTCTTGTCACTTTAATGTACCCTCTTTACTTCCATCTTTACTCTTCACTGGCAATCTTATATTTATATTTCTTGTCTGTTGCTTCCCCAAGTCTACAGGTGAAACTATATCTCTTTTATATTCCAATTTATTAAGCAGAATCTCTTGAGACATTGAATTGGCATTCAATAGATATTTGTTCAATAAATTAATTAGGGAATGAAGGACTATGTGGAAACCAGGGATCACCATTTGTAAAGATGAGTAAAGATTTAGAGATTCTATATGAAAAACCTCTCCTGATTCTATTTGCTTTCATTGCAAGTATTACTGACAAAATCTTAAGTGACCTTCCAGTCAGAATAAGGTCTATTGATAACTTCTTGTGCAACTAAAGCAATTCTGCAGCAGCCTTATTCAAGCCTGGGCCAGTGATAATGAAAAGACATATAAAATGAAGAGGTTATGAAATCACTTTTCTTCACTAATTTTATTCTCAAAGCCATAATAGTGATTGGTTTTGTCTGAGTTATTGAAGATTGATGCAAAAGAGAGTGGTTGCTGGATTGCCACCATTAATTTTAATCATCACTGACATTTTTGCCTGATAACATACAGGCAGTTAATAAATGAGGTATACCTCACAAAGCACAGCACAGACATGAATAGCAAAGTCTCCAAAGAAAATGAAACATGAATAACTCAAGTATGATTTTACAGGTCCAAAAAGAGAAAGCTGAAAGGGCCTTCTCTTATTAACATTGTCTTAATTATTCTTATACTCTTGAAAAGTTTCTCATCAGGGAAAAAAATATAAAACAAAAAACTTTAACCTGTATGAAAACAAGAATTTTATACTTATTTAATTGGAAAGTTTGAGCAAAATTAGCTCAACAGTGGAGGATATAATGAGTGGTTCAGAAATTCTATTGGATTTGTTTCCACATACCTGGATGTGGTTTCAGACTTCCTAACTGGTTCATGTAACCAGTTCTCATCAAGAAATAAGACTATGTTACCTGGGGGAAACAGGGCTATGTCTCTTTGAAGTCTAGTTTCCTGTTTGAAAAAAATCAATGTTCAACAGTCTTTTTCTCTTAAAGAAAAGAAAGACTTTGCAGTGAAAATTTCCTCCTAATTCAATGAACACATATTGGCATTAGCTTCTTCCAAGAAAAAGCATAAAGAAGTGAGTCACCTTTATTCCCACTCTACCAACTTACATTCCACGATGAGATTCTGGGTATAGGGCACCTTTCACTTTTCCATAGACCTGCCAATTTAGCATTCTAAGAACAAATAATAATAATAACTTCAGTATGCTAGCAACCCTGGCAGTCTGTATACTAGGCAGCAATGGTTACAGAAAGGAATGGAAAAAGGTAGGGAAAACCATGAAATGCTCCATGAAAACAAAAGCACTCTTTTCATACTTCATATTGAAAGAACTAGAGATAAAGAAAACAGTAATAGAAATGTGTTAGCCAATAATTCATTCAAGTATGCAACCATTTGCAAAGCATCTATCCAATTCCATACACCGTAGAGCAGACAGAAATATCTTAGAATTACAGAAACAGAAGTATCCATTTTAGAACTAGTTGTTCAGGTTACAAGATCTAAGCATAAAAAATGATAACAATATGCAATATATTAACTAATGTTAATTTCTTATCTTTTTTAAAAATTCTGTATCATTTCTATCCTTTTTTTCTGTTTTGCTTTTTAAAATAAAACAATAAGTATCCATCTTAACTCATGGCACTATGGTTTGGATCTGAAATGTACTCTAAAAGGTCATGTACTAAAGGCATGGTCTCCAACTGATGCTATTGGGTGTTGGTATAAACTTTAGGAGGTAGGGCCCTCTTGAAGAAAGTAGGTTATTGGGAGCATACTCTTGTAGGGTATATTTTTCATCCTGATCCTTTCTCTCTCTGTCTCTATCTCTGTCTCTCTCTGTCTCTCTCTCTCTCTTTCTTCCTTGCCACCATGGAATGAGTGGCTTATAATGTTCTGCCACACACCCAGAAACAATAAGAAACAGAGCCAAGTGATCATGAACTGAAACCTCTGAAACCATAAGCCAAAACAAATCTTTGGTCTTATTTAGTTATCTTGGAAATTTTGTTATAATGATGGAATGATGACTAACACACAGTTTCTGGACTTCCAAATTCTATAGACCAATTGTAATCCTTCCCCAACATTTGAGGGATTGACATATATGTACCAATTTTTTTAAGATAGAGCACTTTTTTATTCTCCTGCCTTTCTTACTCATAAAATAAATGATATATTTTATTAAAAAATAGAAATACAGAATAATGTATGTCAACTAAATTGAATACTTTCATCTATAAAATATTGTCTTACTGGGCGTGGTGGCTCATGCCTGTAATCCCAGCACTTGGGAGGCTAAGACAGGCGGATCCTTGTGAGTTCGAGACCAGCCTGGGCTACAAAGTGAGCTCAAGGCCAGCCTGAATGGCATAGTGAGACCCTGTCTCAAAAACACCAAGGCTGGGGATCTAGCTCAGTGGTCTAAGTGCCTGCCCGGCAAGCGCAAGGTCGAGAGTTCAATCCCTGGTGCTGCAAAAGATAAGATAAAATAAAATAAAATATTGTCCTTATTTTTCTCATTTTGGAGGAACAATAACAGTCTTGTCCAAAGATTGGCACTCATGCTGGTCCAACCATCAATTTACAATCAGAGTAACAGGTAGCATGTTTTGTCAAAGGCAGTAAAATCCATCGGCTGCAGATTTGGGTCTGAAACTCATCTCTAGACTCTCAATTTGTATTTTCTGCCATAACACACTGGCTTTTGAAAACAATATGACAGTTGTTCTCGAAAAGCACAAAATAATGAAAGGAAGACTGAACACATATAGTAAGGTTCTAATGTAATAAAGCCCCTATGAGAGGTACAGTGTACTAGCAGTTCTGAGGAGGCAGAGCTCATTTGGAGAAGAAAAAGTAAAGAAGGTTTGGGGGACAGTGTTTTCACCAAACTTGAAGACTAGAAGTGATCCAGAGAGATCAAGAAGGAGAAGAAGGATTTCCTATAAAACATGTAAAAGTAAGGCAGCTATGAAGCCTAACAGTGAAAAACTAACTTGATTGTTGCACTCTTGTAATGGCATTTGTAATGGCCACAAAGAAAAATGGCCTAAATTTGGTGGCAATTAGTCACAGTGGGCCTTAATGGAAAGATTTGAAATCCTGAGGAGTCATCGACAATTTTTTTTTTAGTAGTGATACTAGGGATTTATTCCAAAGGACTTTGACTCTACCACTGAGATACCATCACTGCTCTTTTCTACAATTTTTATCTGAGACAGTCTCTACAATTTGCCCAGGATCTCATTGACTTTGTGATCCTCACTACTTAGCCTTCCAAGTAGTGGGAATTAGAAATGTATGCTACCATACCCAGCTCACTGACAGTTTTAATAGATAAGTGATTCAGTAAGTGTTATGCTTCACCAAAATTTATCTAGTATGAGATGAGCTTTGAGACATTCAACTTGCAGTCCAGAGGACCCGACTGGCAGCTCTCTTAAGAGCCAAGGGTTAGAGGAAAGACAGAGTCAGTACGAGGGCAAAAGTGGTCAGATTAGAAAGAAGGAAATAATTCTGTCAGAAGCGATAGAGTCTATAAACTTTGTGGACCACAAGTTTAACATGCTTGGGTTTTAATAAAAAAAATTTAAAGGAATTTTGTTACTTGTGTATGTTGACACTATTATTTATTTTATACACTGCCTCTGATAATGCCTACTCTCTAAATGTGACCCACTCAAGGTAGGAACATTCAACCACAGCTGCATGTTGGACATGCCTAGTTTAGAGGCAGAATTCATGTAGAGAGTCACATGTCTATCTGGGGAGATAGAAAGAAATATTCAGGACACTGGCTTTAAAAACAGCGGAGATTAGGAAGACAAAAGAAACAACACAAGATGTAGGAATATTTTGTTTATCAGTAAAGAAACAAGATATTTCTACCTTTGAAGTGTAGACTCAATAAAAATATATTTTTTAAATGTTTGCAGACATGACCATCTTAGTAATTTTCAACATTTGAAAACCATGTATTGATTACCTTAGCTTAATGACAACAAATTGCTCCCAAACCTCATTTAAAATTATGCAGGATAAAAGGGGAATCTATTAGAATTTCAGGGATATCAAGGATCTTGAAAAGTATAGATTAACCTCTTATTTTCAAGTAGAAATTTAAGCCTAGAAAGATAAAATAAGTTTTCAGACAGAAGTAGCTAGTGGAAAATTTAGGACTCAAACCCAGGTTTCCAAATGTCTACACCCTTATAATCTGTGAAAATGGACACTGCTTTTCCTTAAGAAGAGTAGAGAACATTTCATTTCAGTTCCCTTCCCTCTCCTTTGTCATGTTCCTCCAAACAAGTTTCTGAGAACATTGAGCACCTGCCACCAACATTTGCCTTCTTTACCCTTACATAAACTTCCTATTTCCTTAGGAATAAAGCCATAAATAATTTTGCCATAAAGTATTAACTATTATCCTTCTAGACTATGAAGGGGAATAAAAACACAGCAATAGGTAAATACAGACCACAAAAGAACATTTGCTGCTCTCTGGCATCTTCAGGACAAATCTGGCAAGTACTATTACATAATAGCTCAGACCTATAGGATACAGACTTCAAGATACCTGGGGGAGAGACCAGAGGTTATTTTGTTTTATTAGAAGGCACCTATTATATTTAATCACATCTACATAGCTGGTGGAAATTCTAAACAATCATCTCATCTGGGGATTGGTGGCTTGTTAAGCAGACAAAAGCTGTTCTCTTGATTTAAAATGGATGAATTGAGTATGACTCTTGTATTTTGAATATCAACATGACATGAATTCACCATTATGACATGAGAACAGAGAGATCAAAGAAGGTAACTGTTGATTATTATCTATTTAAAGGCCAACATAGCTCCTCCAATTCCCAACAATCAATTTTCTTTTAATGAATAGTTTATTCTTTAAACTTCCCTCCATAGCTGACTTTCCTTATGCTTCTGTAGGCACACCTAAGGGGACAATGTAGACTGACTACTGTTAATTGAGTAACAATTTGTGTCAGTAAATTTATGCATGTTTCATCATCTAGACTTCATAACTATGTGAGGCAGACACACTTTCAAACCAGGTAACACAATTTGAAAAAAGTTAAGAAACACAATTTTTTATTGATAAGGTCAGAAGGTCAGACCCACAAGGCAGATCTATCTGCTGCCAGATCCCATGATTTTAAGCATGGCTTCCTGCCCTCATCCCAGTCCAGAAATAAACAAAATATTTATCTGAGTGGAATATACTCAGATGCTGGAACACTGTTATGAGAAAATAGAGAAAGGGAAAAGGATTTCAGATGCCCAGGTTTGATCCTTTCCCATTGTCGAAGCTGTAACTTCCAACTTTCTGTTTAAGTTATAGAACAGCTTTCCTGGTCTCTAGACTTGACCTCTGTGAAGTGATCCTGTGTCCATATTTCAAAATTCTAACTAGTTCTAAAAATTAAGTCCTGAAGTTGGAATACTTATTACCACATCATGCCTTCGTGAGAAACTAATGATAGTTGGGAAAGTCTTGGGGAAAGCCCAACCAGAGCTGAGACTCTAACTCTAACTTCTGAGCCACTGCTAATTCCAAGTTTCCAATTGTTCCAAATACTACATCTATATTGCTGATACATCTTGCATTACATCTTGAAAAAATGAGGATTATTTAAGTTTTCCATATAGCAACTTAGTGACCTTTGCGATTTTACCATCTACAGAGCTTGAAGTGGTTTAATAGATTTTAAATATCATCCAAAGCAAACTAAATCTCTTTCCCTACCTTAGATCAACTGTGTCATTCACAAAGAAAATCTGGAGTTGGGAATACTGTATAGCTGCAGAGAAGGTCTGACAATCATCTAGTACTTAACATTTACTGAACTAAGACTTTGTCATATATCAAATCCTTCTCAAGCTAAGGAACATGTAAAGAAGGTTATCTAGACACACCATGAAAGAAATACGCTTTCTGTATGAGCCAAAGATTACATAAGTCAGCTTTACGTGCCTGGCAAATAGAAAGTACTAACTAAATAATTAGTAAATGAGTATTTTCCTCAATTGTTTAAGAACAAAACAATGCAAAAGGTATTATGAAAAGTAAACAAATTTATTTTGCTTCAAACAGGCTCCCAGTAAAAGCATACTGATTCTTAAGACAAACAACCAAAAATTTATTTGTTTCATAAAGGAACTCACTGCATGATCCTTTTTATTAGACAATTTGCCAAAAGATAAAATGCAACTTAAAGTGGGTTACAGGAGCCAGGAATGTGGCTCAGTGACAGACACTTGCCAAACATGCAGCAAAGCCTTAGGTTTTAACCCCAGCATGACAAAAGGGAACCGGGGCCTTCACATGCAACTTTTGGGAAGTCCATAAAAAGAGATCATTTGTAAATCCATCTAGCCACCCTCCTCAAAAAAAAAAAAATGGAGAGGTGAGGACAAGCTGAAGGGCTGGCAAGGAGACTGGGTAAAGAAGAATTAAAATATATTTTGTACAGGTACAAATTTCCTATGATGAATGTGATCAATATATATGACAAACATGTAATAATAAAAAATAAAGTTAAAAAAATAAAACCAAACAGAGAACAATGTTTAGAACGACAAAAATAGCTCCAGATACCTTCCCTGCTCTTCCCCATCCATACATCTTCTGCATTAGTCTAGCCAGTTCCTGTGTGTATGTGTCAAACATCAGAAAAAGTACCAGCACTCCCAGAAAAACTTTATTTCTTAAACCAAGAAATACCCTGTTTACATGCTTGCCATTAAATTAATCCACTGCATTATCATTTTGTATTTATGTCTTTTACTCAATTAAAACTTCCTTTGTTAAGGAAAAGAATCATCTTAGCTCTTTAATCAGCTCTGTTCCTCTAATATTGGGACACATCTGTTTCTCAACCAATATTTGTAGTATGAATGAGCATATTATTACATAAAAACTTACAGATCTTAGGGTGTGGCTGGTGCTCACTTGGAGATAAATTTAGTCTGAAAGTGTAAATGGAAGTAGTGAATCTTAAATAGTTTGAGGGCTTGATGACTTTGATGTAGCCTGGTGAAGGGATACACAGAAAACTTCAGATAAGAGAGAAGGTATCAATCAAATCTCAGTACTTACAAAGGAATTCCAAATGATGAAGATCATTTTACGGTATGTGGTAGAGATCATGATCACAGATACAAGTACAGAGAAATATGAAAATAACTTTTAGGAGATTTTGTCCTCTCTAGATCAAGGATCTTGTCTCTGATCTAAATGTAGACTTTACCAGATGTCAGTAAGCATTACCATATAGTCATCACCAGTGCCCTCTGTGTACTGTAAGACTAGTGTCTTTCATTCTGACATCTCAATGCCATACAGAAGACTAAGTCTATCTTACCAAAACCAAGAAATAATCTCCTTAAAAAGTAGATGCAACAGAAGACCCTCAATAGTAGCTTTTACCTGCTGGTTCTGATAGGCTGTCACTGTGGTGAACACAGTCTCAGGAAAGTTGAATGTTTTTACCCCATCTCCCACAGGGACAGGCTTGGTGGGGGAAAGGTCACTGCTGAAGTCCTTGCGGATCACATGAACTCGAGGCTGGTATTTGTGCATAGAGTGAAGAATGATCTGAAATGAGAAGAGGAAATATGCTAGGTTTGACTTTAAGGTCCTTGTACCCTTTCAAGTTCTCGTGCAAAATAAATCATGACACAGAAGCACTGTAGAGTAGAGATTGGGACTAGGATGTACAGGAAACTGGAAATCAGTATATTTGCCTCTTAGAGGAAGAATTATATCAGTGGATGACAATGTATGGAAATATATATAATGTATCCCTATTATAGATGGTAGATGAAATATATTTGATTTAATCTGAAAAATATTGAAAATCTGTTTTAGTACCAGATGACAACAAACACCTGAAAGGTCTCAGAACTTCTACCATATGTATAGTTGCTCCCTCTAGATTTAAATTTTTAGCATGGTGTCTTTAAATTCTACAAAGCATTATTTGCACTTGTTTTTGAATTTATGAGCATTGCTTTATGTCATGTGAGTGTGAATTGTATACAGGTGTCCTCACTTCCTCAGAAAACTGTCATTTCCTTGAGATAGGAGCCATGATTTTAGCTTCTTCAATCATCTCTTAGTGCCCAGTATGGAACCTGGCACTGTGTAAAACTTCAGTGCATATTTTATTACCAGAGATAAATTAATAACATCAGTCGTACCAATTATATCTGAAAAATCTTGAGACTTCATCTTCTCCTATAAATTTATCAATTTCTTTTATTTTTTTATTTTAAAGAAAATAGGACAAAACAAAACAGAACAGAATGAAAAAAGCAAAAGAAAACAGTATAGAGTCAAACATAATATAGCATTTCAAAGGAGAACACTGCAAGCTATACAGGTTTTCAAAACATAACAACAGGAGATTAACAATGGTTACCCTAGTGTCTCTTGCTTTCTTCAAAATGGTTGTT
>RJWT010022414.1:0-17186 GCA_004365215.1 Cuniculus paca
TTTGCATGACAACCATAAATAGTGCACCATTCTCATTGTTTTACAAATACTAGCTTTTTGTTTCCCCATCCATTCATCCATTAGTGCCTTCATTTATTTAACAAATATTTATTAAGCACTTACTTATATGTTCAGCACTCTGTTGACTTCAGACATTCAACAGTAAGCATGCTACACATGCTGGCCTCCAGTTATCCCATCTAGAAGGGGAAAGACATTGGCTACATTCCTGCTGACAGTGTATGAGAGTTTCCCTTTCCTTGCATCTTCACCAGCATTTATTAGGGTTTGTCTTTTTGGTAACAGCCACTCTAACAGGTATAAAATGATATCTGATTATACTTTTAATTTGCATCTCTTTAATCATTAGCAGTGTTGATATACTTATTGGCCATTTGCATGTCTCTTTTTAAGAGATGTCCATTCAGGTATTTTTTCTGTTAAACATAGAACTACTATATCATCCAGCAGTCCCACTACTGGGTATATGTCCAAAAGGAATGAAATTAGTTTGTAGACATTGGTCAACACAATAGTGTGGTTAGTCCTGAATCAGACATCTGAGTCATGTGGTTGGACAAAAGAAAACTTCTTTCCTGGATCCAGAGGATTCAGAAAGGTTTTCTGGAGGAGGAGATTTCTAAGATCTGAACGATGAGTAGGAGCCAGCCCAGTCAAAGGAAGTGGTTTGAGAAAGGAAAAATGTTCCAGGTATGGAACAACATTTCAGTTGCAAAGACAAATTATGGGAAACTTCCAATGCTAAGAAATTGAGCCCATGAAGAAAAGTCAAGCTTAGTTGTACCTTTTAAAGAAGAAAAACTGCCAGGTGTGGTGGCTCACGCCTGTCATCCCAGCACTCGGGAGGCTGAGACAGGCGAATCCTTGTGAGTTCGATACCAGCCTGGGCTACAAAGTGAGCTCAAGGCCAGCCTGAATGGCATAGTGAGACCCTGTCTCAAAAACAGGGCTGGGGATCTAGCTCAGTGGTCTAAGGGCCTGCCCGGCAAGCGCAAGGTCATGAGTTCAATCCCCGGTGCCACAAATAAATAAATAAATAAATAAAATTTTAAAAATAAAGAAGAAAAACTATATGCAGCTCAGAAGATAAATATGGGGGTGGCAGTGAGGTTAGTGAAAAAATTCCCTAGAAATGGCCTACAAAAATTGAAAGCATTCTTCCTTTTTTAAAAAATAGTTTTATATATTTAACAGTTTTCTACAACCTCCATACCATTCTCCAATATGGCTAAGTAAGCTTACATTCCCATTGACAATGTACAAGGGCTCCCCTTTCTCCACATCCTCACCAACCTTTTTTATGTTTTGTCTTTTTGGTGATAGCCATTCTAACAGGTAAAAAATAGTATCTGATTGTAGTTTTAGTTTGTATCTCTCTGACAATTAGTGATGTTGAGCATTTTTATATACCTCTTGGTCATTTGTATGTGTCTGTTTGAGAAATGTTTGTTCGAGTCTTTTGCCTGTTGAAAATAGAAGTACTGTATCATCCAGCAGTCCCACTACTGAATATGCATTCAAAGGAAATTAAATCAGTATGTTGAAGAGGCATCCTCACTCCTATGTTCGCTACACAGGCGTATTCACAATAGCCAAGTCACGATTGATGGATAAAGAAAATGCAGTACATATACACAGTGGAATACTACTTATCCACAAAGAGTAAAAATTATGTCATCCAGGACAATCTTAATGAATCTGGAGGACATTATGCTATGTAACATAGCTAGGCCCCAAAAGACAAATGCTGCATAACCTCACTCATATGTGGAATCTAAATATGTTGATCTTAAAGAATCAGAGAGTAAAACAGTGAGTAACTGAGGCCAGGGAGAGCAAAAGATGGGGAGAGATTGGTCAGCATGTACATTAACAATATTGCGTCTAATATTTCAGGATACTCGTGAGAGAGGATTTTGAATGTTCTCACCACAATGTGATGTATGAGGTAATGTGTATACTAAATACTCTGTGTTATCACTCAATGCATACATGTCTCAAAACTCATACTGTATCCTGTAAATATGTACAATTACTGTATCAATTAAAGACTAAATTTTAAAAATTAGTATCTCTACTTGTTAATAATTTTCCATTTAAAAAAAAACAACGCAGCACTTATGAGTTTCATGGCCTTCTGCTTCCGATTCCAGGGCTCTCGTCACGCTTATGGAGTTTGGGGGAGGTAACTTCTCAGGCTCCAAGCTGATATATCTGGCCAAGCCCATGACCTGAAACTCAGGTTTCCTCCTCAGTGGTCTGGCACCGATAATTCCTAACAACTTCATATGACTCTTTACTTTTCACCAGGCGCATTCACCTTCGTGAGCACACCTGGCTCTGTTGGCATCTCCAGCTTCCAAGGAATAAGATGTTGCTCAAGGAGGGGCAGGGCCTCCCCAGGAAATCTCCCATCAGTTGAGGGCCAGGGAGAGCAGTTGGCTGGGCCTGTCTACACAGACTGCAGTCTATGGTAGAAATAGCAATCTGACCCATTTGCATTCATGCCAAAAAGACAGACTGGATAAGAAACAGGGCCTGAGTGTGTGTGTGTTGGGGGGGTGGCATAAAGGATGAGTGAAATAAAGAAAACTCAAACATTGCTGTAGGAAAGGAGGTGTTGTGGTCTGAAATCTTCTGTAGTAACTCTTACATCAGAGATGTTATCAAAATAAAATCATCTGTTGGCCACACTGTGGAAGTGGAGATGGACTTGGAATTAGGACAACTGAGCAGAGCCAAGATAACTAGAGAAAAGACATAACTGGGGAAAAGAGGTCTCATCAGCTTCAATTAGTTGAAGGAATTTCTTATAGGGGAGAATTTGATTAGCTTTCATGCATGGTCTGAAAAACATTGAATCAGGCCACCTGGGACACAGTTGGTTTTTTCAGAATAAAGAAGAACACTTTAGCATTTAGGGTGGCTCACTGGCCATTATAGTAAACAAAGGCTTGTTGGCATTGTTTGCCCATTCACTTGTGTATTGTCTATGGGGCGCGCGTGCCAGAAGAGCAGAGATGAATACTTTACTACAAAGACTGTGTGGACCGCTAAGCCTGAAGTATTCAGTACCCAACACTTTACAGAAATAGTTTGCCCAGTAGTGAGATCCAAATACCCAATGGTACGCCTTGGTAGGTAGCGAGTTTCCATTTGCCTGTGGCACTTAAGCAAAATCTAAGGCTTGATAAGCAGTGATATTAAAAAAGGGCGAAGAGACCTGTAAGGCTCCTTTGAGGTTTTAAGAGTTAAGTGGTTACAGACGATTATTCAAATTTCTTTGCTGCCTAATAGTAACCATCATCATAGCTATAACTAGTCCATTGACAGAGTAGCCTCAGTAGGATCTCAAGTCCATAGTTTCCCAGCATCATCTCTGATGCCCATCAAAGGGAGCAATGGCTGTCTCCACCTGTTTAATAAGACAAGATAGATGACGTACAAATTCAGGCGATCTCAAGGGTGAACAGCTGTTTCAAATCTTTTCACATCCAAGTCTGTCCAGCTGGGAAAAAAGGCACTCTCATGTAAACTGATTGATGAATAACTATGCAGGACATTTATGGGCTTCCATTATACCCAGGTGGCTCACCCTGTGTGTTTGCAAGGGATTAAATTTGGTATCAGCAGAATTAGTTCCATTGGGCTTCTGTTGGGTTCTCTAGGGACGTCATTTAGCAAACTTGCTGCCAGGCTCTGAGTTGAGCAGAGCAGCTGCCCTTGAAGAACTGGTCACCTGGGCCCCCACTGGCTTGACCAGCATGTAATGCCTGTCTGGTAGAATCCAAAGGCAGAGCAAAATGCATGCAGCCAGGCACATCTATCTAGCAAAGAAGCAATTCTGCATGATGCTATTAAGAGAATTTTGCTTTCTTTCCAAATGGAGTCACAAAGAAAATCAAAATGATCTCTCTCAAGAGGAAAAAAAAAAAAGGTCTGCAACCATGTCACTATTTCTTTCTCAGCCAGTTTGGGTACAGACAGATTCAAGTGGCTCTCAGACAGTCTTGAAAACACAATAGCGTGATGGAAACAAAAGAAAATTTCCTCATGCAGTAATCCACAGCCAGGGTGCAGATGCAAGGATTTCCCAACCAGAAGGGGAGAATGTCACTCTATGAGTACCACTGGCAAAGGCCAAATTGATTACATGCTGTTTTTGATTAAATGTGTGCCTTTGTACAAAGAACTGCTTCTCTGCTTCTAAATGACCAGTCCCATCCACAACATGGTGAATTCCAATGCCGCCATCGCTTTGAGATTTTCTTCTTTCCCCCAACAGTGTAAAAGGACAGCAGCAACAAACTTCCTTTATAGCTTTACACTTTAGTTTTTCTTGCTGTACCTTTTGTTCTTGGGTGACAGTTAGATAATCATGGTGTTTACTGCAGTTGTCATTGCACATACTCCCCAGCAAAGAGACAGATGCCCCTAAGAGCTCTTCTCCTGAGGGTCACTTTGATATCATGGAGGCCCTGATGCATCCATTCTCTGGCACTTAATCATTACAAAACCTCTTTGAACCAAGCTATGCTTGCTCTCCAGCTGAGAAGTATTTTAGTGTTGCTCTGTGTTTACTTAGAATTTTCAAAAACCACAAAGAATGCCAGGGACTCCCGCTGGGCGAGACACAAAATAAGCATCAAGAAAAATGCTCCAAATGTTCCGTGCCTTCTCAGGGATACCTCAAGTCAGGTGCTCTGTTCTCTTCTATTCCAATTTTTGTCTAATCTCAAAGCTGAGTTTGGTCTGTAGTCTCCCCACCCCAACCGCCCCCGGTCACAGGGATCAAAAATCCTTAGATTTTTAATTTTATTTTTTACCGTCTTCCACATCCACAGCCTGGACACTATTAATTCTTAAAAGAGGATTGGCTCTTGGTTTTATTCTTTCATTATTAAATGTACAGTGTAAGGGGCAAAGTACTAATAGCCTTGTCCCCAGTTAATTACAAATAAAATGAGTCCTAAATGTTTTATTTGTAATTATCCAGTGTCAGCATGCTGGGCTTGGGCTCCCAAGGTAAAATTGGAAAACATTGTGAAATTAATTGTTCTGTGTACAGTCAAGTACATATTACTATATTCTAAGGACTAATATTAGTGTAGTAATTCAGTTTGGCTGGGGATATTGGCTAATACAATAGACGTTTCCATAAAATCAGTAAAAATTCAAAGGTCATCCAAGTCACTCGTTCTTTTTTAGTCTCAATCATCCCTAATTTTAATTGCTCTAAAAGTTGACACATATTCTCCAATGCCATAGAAGTCATGATAATAAGGAGATAACACACCACTGAAGCCATTTGTCAACGCTGCCGTCTCCACCATGCCACCCAGGTAACCATGACATTTGCTTCTGTGACTCGAACCTTCTACTGTCACTTTGGTCATGGGTAAAGAAGGGCCTCCTGTGTACCAGGCAGACAAAAGTTCCCCCGCTTTGGCTTTCTGATCAAGATCTGTGCTAGGACTTGTACTCATGCCCATAAATCAGTCAGAGGCCAGCCTGTCCTCTAGGAAGTTCTTCACAAAGCCAAGTTCACTTCAATACCTTTGTACTAGATTCTTCTAAGGGACTGACAAGGAGGGAGGGGCTTCGTATGTGTATGGAAAGGTAATATACAATAAAATAAGAATGCTGAATTTCTAGGGTGACTGTGTTAATAAATGATCTAGAAAAAAATCCAGCAGTTTTTATATTTTATTGTATAAAATATATCTCTAATGCATTAGTGATAATCTGATGCCATAGTAATAAGCAAGTTATACATATCTCTGTTTTGGTCTCTTCATCATCGTGTTGTCATCATCATCATCACCAACATTAATCAAGCCTCCATTCTACGGTAGGTCCTTTCGCACATTTACACCAGCCTAAAGTTTACGAAACCACTACAAGTGCATATCATTATTTCCAGTTTGCAGGTGAAAAAGCAAAGATCCCAAAATGTCGAAGCTATTTTTAATCTTTAAAAAAAATCTAAATCCAACCTTGATAACTATTCCAAATGGCGAGAAGCCATTCATTTAATAGTATCAGTAAAACACACAAATGTCCAACCAGCCAGAGGCTATCACCTGTAAACTGCAGTGCCTTCTGTCACATCACAGAATGTGAAAGTGAAACTTTCAAGGGACAATTTCTCCTCTTTCAGATTAACGAACAGATAGTGGCTGAAAAGATTTCATCTAAGCCCTCTAAATGGGTGGGATGTCGAACTGCAGCTATTTTCAGGATCTACCCACTCAGAACATTTTTTCACTACACCTGCTTTGGGACAAAAGAAAAAAATGTTCTTTCATCCCTTATCTGTTTCTTTTTCTAAAAAGTTAAGAATGAAGCATCAGCAGCTTTAGTAAAACATCCTTGGATCCATTATGTTTTAAGAGATCATTGAAAACAGAAGTCCAAAAGGTACTCTATTAGCTTCCCACCCACGTCTGTCTTCTTGAGTCCTTTCAAGGATCATGTGTTAACTGCATTTCACAGCAGCCTTTACATTTCAAAAGCAAAGTCTTGCTACTGCCTTGAGTAGAATGGAAAAGGTAGATGAACGTGAAATCAGTGGATATGAAAATGCACTTATGGTTTCTCCATCATTTTCCCATTCAATTGTTGAAATGGAGGGTGGCATTTTAGACGTAGAAGGCATCTGCATGTGTGTGTGTGTGTGTGTGTGTGTGTGTGTGTGTGTGTGTAAGCATGTGCTTAGTGCTTAATCAAATCCCTAGAGAATTTATAAAACAGGAGATGTGAGTGATAGTTCAGAAAGCAGCAGGCAGCAATGGGTCTCTGGTGATGACTTTGAGTTAATACTCCTCAGGGGAACACAGAAAAAAAAAGGAAGGAAAGAAACCATAGATACAGCAAAATCTGTCCTAGAGACTTAAAATCTGTTGGATCAGCCAAGCTTCTCTGGTAAAGCAGTACAGAATATGTTTATCCTGTTCAATTTAAGCCTTACAAGTAGGGAGCAACTATTATTCAGGGGTTATAATCTGCACTGAGACTTATGGAGGAAAATACAGAAAATGCAACTTTTTTGTTTTTACATTAATGTGTAAATGCTGCCTTAAAAACTACCACAATGATGCCCTTCTCTCTCTAGACATAAGATAAGCTAATTGATGTGCATCACAAGTCCAACCACAGGATTGGGTCCAGGGATTTCTTTAGTGTGGTGTGATTAGGAAGCTTGTGCAGCCAGAGCCAATGGGGTTTAAGCATCCAGAGATATTGTTTGTGTATTTGTTGCCCTCATCCTGGAGTTACATTTCTGGGAAAGATGCATGGACCCATACTGAATCATCCACTAAGTGGCAAACGATGCACAGCTTGTAAAAATCTATTTCGGATTAACCACCTTTATGCATGTTGTTGCTTTTGTTGGTGACATCAGTAGTAGTGACCAGCCTGTCACTAGCCTGGTAGAATGCTGGCATTTTGCATCTTATTTTATTAATTCCTCCACCAAACCCAAAAGGTGGTCCACATGCTACCTCACCTACAGAGAAGAAAGCTCAGAATCAAAGATGTTAAGAACATGCCCAAAGCCATCGCATCAGTCATCTGTTGCTGTGTAACAAATGACCACGACATATCGTGACTTAGAGCAACATGCATTTATTTTCTACTGACACTGTGGGTCAGAAAAGGGGCACAGGTTAGCTGGTTCTTCTGAGAGTCTCTGTCAAGACTGAAATCAATGCATCAGCCAGGGCTCAGTGGTGAAGTCTTCAATCTATAACGTAGTTGGCACAACTTAGTTCCTGGGGGGATCCTGGACCTAGTGCCACACTTCCTTGCTGACTTCTGGTAAGATGCTACCATCTGTCCTTTGCCATGTGGGTGCCCCATGAGCTTGCCTCACCCAAATGGACAAGTTGGGAAAGCAATCAAATGAGCCTGCACTACATACAGAGGCATAAGCTTATGTAAACTTATCCCAGAAGCGACAGCCCACTGCCTTTGCTGTATTTTATTGGTTAAAAGCAAGTCAGAGATCCTGAGCACAATCAGGAAAATGAGATTTTACAAAAATGTAATTACCATGAGATAAGCATCATTGAGACATCTCAGAGTCTGCCCACCACACCCACCCACCTGGTTCTAGCAGGTGCCCTCACCATCATCTAATCTCCAGCCCTTTTTCCTGTTGTTCATTCTCCTCAGCAGATTCTGCTTCTCCTTGGAGGTTCAGCTCCAGCCACACCTTCTTCCTCCTGAAAGTCTCCTCTGGCAATGGCAGCGTTCATTTTCCTGTCCTTCCCAGTTGACCTGTTTAGCAAATTCAAATTTGATCCTAGTGTTTATAGCAGTAGATATCACAACTGTAAAACACTTCTGTTAACCATTTTCTTTGTGTGTGTATAAGCTGTTTGGTGGACTTTCTAAACACACTTTCAAGGGGCACATTTTCCCAAGCCATGTGCCATGTAGCCCCAGAGGTCTATAAAACTTCCTCAGGGCACATATTTTGGAGAGAAAAGGGAGGACAGAGTTATGAATTCAAAGCTTTTGTTCCCACTAGAACATCCATTCTCATAGCTGTGTTAGATTTTATTTGAAGAAAGATTTCACGTTCAATGGAGAGTTGGGAGCTACTTCTCAGAAAAGCAATGTAATGAATGATAAATAAGTTCCCCACTTTGCCCACCAATGTGGCAGTTTTGGGGGAAATGCATTTAAAAATCCTGTGTACAGAAGAGGATTTCCAATAATTACTAAGATGGAGAGCAGGAAGGGAAGAGAAATGTGTTCAATACTTCTATCTACTTATGAGGATGTATTTTTTTATGTGTCTTGTAGGAGCCACTCAGATGTATTCTTCTTTCCATTCCCTTTGCTTCAGCTTTATTTCAGGCATTTCAGCTTTCTAACTTTGATACTTAACAGGCTTTCACCTGGCCTCCTCCACCAATGTAGCCTCAACCCTGTAGACGAAGTGGCTCTTTAAACTATAAAAGTAACCATACCGTCCCTTTTCCTAATTCCCTTCAATGGCATCTGTCAAGACAAAGGCAAAATCCTTGGCTGGCTTATGAACTCTATTAAAGACAGCTGTCACTTGTGGAGGCCTAATAGCTCTTGAACAACCTCTCTGTGCTTATCAATGTCCAAACGTGATCCCTGTGGTGGAAGGAAAAGCAGCATCAACAACATTTCCCAGTCTCCCTTTCAGTTAGGATGCAGGCATGTGACCTGGGCTCCTCCTATCAGAGCACTCCCTAAGAGACTAGGTGGTGAAGCATCGTGAGGAAGCAGGCTCTCTCGTGACCCAGGAGATGGTCCTCAGTGGGTCATTAGCTGAGAAATCTGGTTCCTATGGGAGTGGATTCTGCTATGCAGTCTGGGATTGCTGGTGCTGGGGGGTCAGCACTGGCAACTCTGGCATTCTTCTGTGCTGGATATAAGTCAGGGCTGCATGGATTCTGGCTGCGCATATCTTAATCCTGTGAGCTAACAGAGTGAAACCTGTGATTTGTCATTAAGAATCCTGGCTAATGCAAGGTCTGTTACATCTCAGTTCTACTGGAACTTCCCCATGCTCTGATCTGACTGTATTATGAAGATTTGGAGTCTGGCAGATATCTCACTTTTTCTCTGTCTCCTGTGTGTTTCTACATCATGTCCTCTAAGTCTGAGACATTCTTTACTGTCCCTTATTTATCAGGATTACTCCTACTTGGTCTTTGTGCCTTGACTCTCAGATCTGTGTTGAAGGGCCCTTTTTGACCTGTGCTTCCTTCCTCAAGCACACAAGTGACTGCATTTTAATTGGCAATGAACTTATCTATAGCTACTCCTAAACTACAGGCAAGGAACATGTTTGCCTTGTTTACCATTTGCAGTGAGCAGCTACTGTTTTGCCTGCCTATAATTGCACTTTCTTTAAATTTGGGAAACGTTTTATCTAGTTCAGTTAGCCAGAATGGGGGCTCCTTCTGCCAAATCCCGCCTGTCTATCTCAGAGGTTAATAGGTGAGCAGGTGACACAAGCTGGGCCAATCAAAACCCTTCCCTAAGTCCCAAAGCCTGAGATGTGGATTCAGCCTTTTTACTGCCCATCCCTGGTGTCATTTATTTATTACTTAAAAAGTTAGCACAGACTTTTAAAACATTGTTAACCCACAGTGTCTGCAGATCATAAATGTAAGCAGAGGTTTACAGGATCCTCTGCCTCCTACAAGAGCCAGGGCCAGGTGATGTCCCCACCTAACCTTAAGACTCAAAAGGAAAAGGATCCCCTTCCAAGTGCACATGGTCATTAGAAGAATTTAGACCCTTGTAGTCCACGGCACTGAGGGTCTTGGTATGCTGTTCACTGTTGACGGCAAAAGGCTGTTGTCAGTACTTACCTGTTTGTGGAAAGCTGGCCTCGATTCCTTGATACAAAAGCCCCTTTAACATGTCTACTGGCTTTGCTCAGGTCAGTGAGGGAAACTATATTAACAAGAAATACTTCACAGTCTTACAAAAGGCAGATCAGAAATGATCTTCCTTCATCTTTGCCGTATCCTGTTAGTTCAGAGCAGGTCACAGGCCCTGTTCACATTCAAGGGGAGCAGATTACTTAAGGTTATGAGTAGTTGGAGGTTGGGATAGTTGGGAGCCTTCTGAGACTCTGTGTGCCACCTCAGACACTTGGCTAGGACAAGTCATTTTGAAATAAAAGAGAAAAGCAGAGAGAATAAGGAAAGAAGAATGGGGAATTATGGGTTCTTTTCTAGTTGTAGTTGAGCCCCAAATGCAATCTTGGACAAAAGGCTCATTAAATTAGCCCATCATTATAACCTTTCTCTACACAATCTAATGTGCTTTGTGCTCATTTCAGCCCCCAAATTTCTAACTCACAGTCCATTGTACTTCTGGCTCTAGACATAGTACATAGATATGAGAGATGATCCTCTTAGACATTTTGTTGAACCAAATTGAGCATCCTGACACATAGTCAACTACTTTGGCAATTTTAAATCACCAAATCATAAGATGTTGGAGTTTCTTTTCAACTCCCTCATTTTATATTCTGAAGAAATTGAGAATGAGAAAGAGCAAATGAGTAATTCGTCCCTGGCCACACAGCTAGTCATAGTGACAGAGTTAAAAGAGAATTATTAATTCTGGCTCTGAGTCTGGCCCTCCCAGGGGGAAGAGACACAACCAGACCCCAATGTTGGAAGATGAATTGGTCAGCACTGTGGACAGCGGCCCGTGGGCCTAGGTTTCTCTCCATTTCAACCTTGTTTGTCCGATGATTTCTGGAGTCCATGTAATGAGAGCTGAAACAAAACTACCTGGGGTACAAATCAAAACTTACCTGGATGAAAATGTTAGTTTTGATATGATTTTCAATCTCAATATATACAAGAATTTTATACCATATCCCTCTTGTAGCTGTGAGGGATATAATTTTCCTTCAAGCTTGTCAGAGAAGGAATTTGGTTTAGTTGTTTTTTAACAAGGGCTCAGTAATTCTTGATAACCAATTTGTTTCAGGAAGAAATCAGCATTCTTGCAGTTTGATGATCTAAAAATATGCTGTAGGAAAAATTATTTTATAGCCTTTTGCAGAAAGGATGTCTTTTTTGCTGAATAATGTTCGTTTCTGCAGCATCATGTGCACTCCCCACTGGTTTGGTTCACATAGTGAAAATAGTTGAAGTGTTTGGCTTGCTCTTTTTACTACTTGAAGGGTGTCAGCATGCATTTTGGCATCGCTAGAAGTGGCCCGCAAGAGGTTTGTGTTATAATACTTGAGAAAGATAATTTCTCAGATTTGCCAGTTGCAGAAAATTGAACATAAATATTTTCAGCTGAAAATGATTATCTATGTGATTCTGTGATTTTTAAGGCACATTAAGTGGAACAATCATTTGTGAGCATTAAAGCACTATACAAAGGCCAATTGTTGCTGTTAGCAACAATAGTAGCATTGAGGTAAAACTTATTACTAAGAGATATAGGTAGCAGATGTGCATTTTCTAACACATCCACACAAAGCAGCTGCAAAGAGGGCAAAAATATGTGGTCATGAGTATCAGAAGCTGGGAGAAGACTGACAGAGGCTGGCTCAGTGGGGTGTATACTCAAGTCGGCAATGGTTGGGTCCATCTTCCCCAGCAGATGTTGAACTCCTTGAAGTCAAAAGTCTTGCTATTCATCTTGCTGTCAGCCCTTCCCTGTGCCAAACACCAGTGAGTCAACAAAGTCTCCTTGATTTAAACTAAATGACTTTCTGAGCCAAGTCACTCAAACTGAGCAGTTCTATCTTGTGTAAGGGCTGAATTTGCTTTTGCCACCAAATTACATGTTATAGTTTGCTTTTCCCTTTCATTTTTGCTTTCAGTGAAATATCAAAAGTTTAAAACTCCAAAAAGATGCTAACTAGAAATTAGTGTAACTCACAGACAAAATCATTAAAATGGCAACAGTGAAGATAAAGCATTATAAGGGAGTATGCAAACTGGTAGTTATTTATTATGTCATGTACCATTTAATTAAAATTTTAATGTGGAAATTTCAGTGCCAAGCCATCTGCTTTGAATGCTCCTGAGTGGAGCTGTATTTTTCAAAGCTGAGAGCTATTGTTCGCTTTTTCATTATAACTCAGTAGAGTGAAATTATTGACCCATAGTGTTGTTACCTGAGACAGCTTCAACCTCACTTTTTTGTGTGGCTTCTACTGTTTTTTGCTGTTTCTCTTCCCCATTCTATTGTCAGCTCTGCAAAATGGAATATTGAGAAGGCCATGAGATTTTGTGGCTTTGCCTTTTATTTACAATGCATCCTCAGGAAAGAGATTTGTCAAAGTCTTTTTCATCTGTGAAATGGGAACTATAGGCTTGACTCAGAGGTTTCCTATGAGAATTAAATAGATCCAGTCTAAAAATACTTTGTAATCTTTCCATTTTTTCTCCTTTTTTCCCTCCCTCTTTCCCTTCCATCTTCTCTCAGAGCCTTAGTTTCCTTACACAAAAAAATGGGGGTAATAACTGCTGCTTCCCAGCATACGAGATCATGCGTGTGAAAGTCCTGCATAAACCACAAAATCCCAAACAAGTACCAATCACGATTTTTATTACTAGTTAATAACAAATTTGAAAGCACTAAGAAAATTTCAATCCTACACTCAAAAAGATTAGAATATTATCAAGTTTTTCCTTTCATTTCAAAGATGAAGTAAGCATGAAATCCCAGTGCTGGGACTGAAAGATAAATTTTATACTTTGGTAATTGGGAAAGATTGTACTGAATTTCATCACTGATGGAACTGATGGCTGGGATGTGAGTTACATTTCTATTTCTTCAAGCTGAATTTGTTGTACATCTCCCATTATCTGTACTTGGGACCCAGTCCTTAAGATACAGTGAAGAAGACCCTATACTCCCCCACATGGAAAAAAAAGAATGTTCCCAGAAGAGGGAGGAACCAGATTCAATAGAAAGAAAGACCTTTTAGGGGATTTGTTGGTAATGGTATGCATTGTGGCTAGGATATTCCTTACAGCTGAATTAATTCTATATTCAATCTAGTAAGTGTCTAGTAAGTATCTCCTATTACTTACATTACATTTGCTTTTGATTATGGAACATTTGGAGGAAATCCTACTTCTTACCACATTACTGGGGAAGTTCTGTCTTTGTTATTAACCTCTGAGCCACTCATGTCATCCCAAAGGAGCTTCACTGATAGAAGTAACTAGAACTTGAGGATGGAGAAGTGGCTTAGAGAAAATATATTCTGGCTCCTTCATCTTGTAGAAATGTGAGCTAAAACCCAGAGAGACCCGGAAGCTATTACAGGTTGGAAATATAATCCAGCCTCCTATCCGGAGCTCTTCTTGCTACTCTGAGCTGCTCCTAGCTCTGAAATCTGGTCCTATCTTCCACGCTGTCAACAGCTCCTCTCTCAGGACATCATCGCCTGCACTGTGAACCAATCGTTTAGGATGCAAGGTTAAACTCACAATGCCCAAGTACCATTCTTCCAGAAAGGAGATCACCGATCTGTGATTGAGTTTGGCATCTCAGGCAAACACACTTCTTGGTTCTTGGTGTGTATGTGGGGAGGGGGGGTGGAATTAACCCTACTTGTTTTCTGTGTTTTGAGGCATCAGAGACTTAGAAGAACTCCTAAAAATGAGCTTGGCATGGTGGTGCACTCCCGCAGTACTAGTTACTCAAGAGGCTGAGGCCAGAGGATTGATCAAAGCCACCCTGGGCAATGTAGAGAGGGCATGTCTCTTTCTGAAAACATTCTAGAACTCGCAAAATTCTTACTTCTTATCTACACTGGTAAATGTTGGGGAGAACAGAGAATTGGAAACTAGCACACAAGGATCTTACCCTTGTGTTGTCACCTGGCTTTTTCATTCTTTATCTGGTCAGTTCATTCAGTCATTAAAGCTAGGAACTATGCATAAACCCCTGTATAAAACATGGTCTCTGTCTTGCAGGGGCTATCTACTAGCAGGGAAGACACTTGGAAAATATGTGCTGTGCAGCGATGCCTAGACACACAGAAGGCTGATGCGATCAGGCTAGGGTGATGTCCAGGAAAGGTTTTTAAAAAGAGGCAAAGTTGACAGTAAGGTTGTTTAAGAAGCAGGCTAATTCTAAAAGTAGTCAATATTCACACATGCACACCCTCATCCATCTCCTCCATTCATTTAGTCTGTTAACACACACTGAGCATCCCTACAGGTCATAGGATAAGGAGGTAGGAAGGCACAGTCCCTGTTTCCAAGGAGTTTCCTGGCCTTGAGCAGAACCACAAAACAGCAGGTGGATCCAGGGGACAGAAAGGGACTTGCTATAGCTATGGCAAAATCACCCCATGTAGGAACAGTAAGAAGAGAGATCAGAGATGAGGACAGGCCTGGAACCCATTGAAAGCCCTTAAAAAAGGCCATAGGAAGTTTAGCTCAGGCCCAGGGGTAAGTGCTTGAGAAGGGGGACAAAGGTGACATAACTCAAATTGAGTCTTTGGAAAATATTTCTGTTGAAGTGTGAAGTGTGAATGACAGCAAAGGAGGAGGGAGTAGAGAAAAGGGGAACAGTTAGGAGAGTGTTGATGCCAGGAGAAAGATCAGGGTGTCCTTGGTCATGTGCAGTGACTGAGGAGATAGCAAGGGTAGCATCAAGAAGTGGCCACAGAATCTTATTTCATGTGCTCATTTCCCAAAAGAGAAAGTTAGATAATAAACCTCATCAGTGGTCATGACTCTGCTCAGAATTATCCTACAAATCTAGATGCTCAGCCTGGGAAAGCTGATCCTGTACCGGCTCCAGCTGTGGCCAGAGAAGCCCACTCTCTTGAGTCTACTCAGCATCCATGTCTGATACCTGGGCTGCCATTCCTCTGGCCCCTGCTCTGTGACTATCTGCATCTTCCTCCTCGGGGCAGGTAGCTGACAGCTGTAGCATCAGCTTGTTCTAGGGATATTTAGGGTATTACACAGACAAGGGCCTTAGTGTCAAGAAATCATGTGAGGAGGCCTTGGGGCAGGTTGGTCCTCAGGGGTGGGAGAAGCATCCAGCTAGGAGAAAGAAGAACTACCTCACTGGGGCAGAACCAGACAGCACAGTGGCTCTGGCTGTCATAGACAGCTGTGATTGTCTGTGGTCAGTGGCTGTCTTGATGAGTCATGGCACCCCATGCTGGCTCCATTGTGATGAGCATCACCCCAGGTATGAGGTATGTGACCCTCTTCTTCAACTGGGAGGTTGCTGAAGGGGAGGAGAGGAAGGAAGTTAGGAGAAGAAAGAGATGTCACAGGTGTCAGATGGAGCTTGGAGGTGGAAGTTGTGAAAACCATAGGAGTCTCCAGCCTACCTTCTCTAGCCTCATCGAGGCTCTGCAGCCACGATGCTGACAGCGTGGCTTAGTACTTAAGACTGCTGGATCCTTCAAGGTTCCAGGTTTTGTCCAACCTTTGGGCAAATTATTCAACTTCTCTGTGTCTTTGTTTACCCACCTGAAATACAGGGCTTGTACAGAACCTGCCTATCACGTCTGTTGAGATGTTGAAAGGACACAATGCGTGCAAGTCCGTGGCACAGTGTGTAGCATACGGTAAGTGCTCAAGAAAGGCTGGCTGTTTTTTCTTCCCATTTCAGAGGAGCACAACAGACCCCCAGATTTTGGGCTGGTCTGGTGTTTCATGCTGAATGTCTTTGTGCTGTTTGCAGCCTCAGGATCCAAGGCTACTCCACAACCAGCAATGCCATTCTTTTTCTAACAGACTCCTGTCAGTTTCATACATTTTGCATGATCCCCTCCTTAAGAAAGTGAATTTTCAAAACTCAGTGCAATTTAGAATGACATACTTTCCCCTCACTGCTGCATGACTGAGAGGAGAATCAGCCAGGGGTTCTCTGTGAGTATGCTCAGCTGTGGAAATCCTTGGGCTATAAATAGTGCGTGTGTGTTTTTTTAATATGATGGACTCATTTTCTCTGATCGTAAAATCCATGGCTTCTATTTATAGCCACAATGTTGCCCGCTAGTACTGAAGGATTTTAAAAATAGGTTTCAGGACATAAGATGTGCTTGGCCAGCTCTCAGTGTGAAAGCAGCAGAAGGGGCTTGCAGATGGGGGCCTGGGACTCAGGGTCTTTGCATTAACCCCATGCCGACTCTGAGTCATCCTCGATTCCAGGTTCCCTTGGGTCCTGTGCCATCAACTTGAATTACATTTGCTTGGATGAAGAGATCTATTCATGCATTCACTAAGAACCTGCTTAGGACAGCCATGCTGCTATGCTTCCAGGAAATAAACAATGTTTGCACTATTACCCAGGTACTCACCACCTAGTGGGGGAGACGGACCTGTAAATGCAGGCAGGCTCTCATGATGAAAGATGGTGGATATCGTAAGGGAGGTGCAGGTGTGAATAAAGCCCTGGGAAGAAGCAGGAAGATTTGTTTACTGTTATCCTGGGCAGCAAGAAAGTCACTGTGGGAGATGGAACATGGCTTCTGAAGATATCCAGATCCTCATCCCCGCACTCATGAAAGCCACATGTAACAGTTAATCATTATGTGGCAACCTGCCTGGCTGAGAAACGCCTAGCTGACTAGTAAAACACAGTTCCGGGTGTGTCTGTGGATAGCTGGCACGGAGGCCAGCAAACCGAGGGAAGAAGACCAATCCCAG